>CM036624.1:29652083-29772083 GCA_020746105.1 Trogon surrucura
CCTTCGGAAGGTAAAGCTTATCATGAAGTCACTGCAGGTCTGCATTCAATAACTGGTGGCAGGACAAAGCCTTACTGTCTACATGGATGGTACATGGCAACACAGGTAGAACTAAATGTCTCATTTCTCAGTTGATCTCCAATTCAGAGAGGATTGTGGGCCTTCTGTCTTGCAGAAGAGACCAGGGAGCTAAGGGGGACAACAGCCTCTCCCTGTGCATTAACCCCTACTCTGGTTTGGAGACATCAGGGACCTGCTGCGATCCAGTTGGACGCGTAACGAGGGCTACAGTACTAGGCAAATTACACACTGCCTGACATTTGGGAGCTTATAAAATGTTAGAGAATATTTAAAATTATGCAAATTAATATTTTCATACAGTACATTTGGCTGTATTCCTGGCCTGTATTATCTTCCCGGGTTGGATACCTCCATCTCCAGCAGACATTCAGTCTTTCGAAGTGGTTGGCTTTTATTTTGTTCTATTTATTCTTCTGCCATCTATTATTCTAAAGAGATGTAACGGATCAGCCCAGATATGTTTCATGTTGTGAGGAGAGGGAAAGAAACATCCTAGAAATCATCTACAGTTCAACATTGAGCTGATATCTGTGGAGATGAAAACTTACTCCACAGCATTTTTACCTGGTGATTTGGATTCCACGGGGTAACAATCAGCTTCAAAAATCTCATTGTGACACTTGTTTTCAAAGTCAAATAAGGAGCGTCAATGAGAACACGCCACCCCCCAAGTGGCTCCCTTCCAGCTTCATAACCCCAATTTATTTTTGACATTGCACCGTAAGACTGAAATGATTAATCTATAATAGATTATCTCACAAACCTTCTACAGAAGAACAGAGGATGTGATTTGCTCAGGATTTGGCACACTGGCAATGGCATGTCATGGCAAAGTGTTTAATGAATATTTTAGAACAGAAAAACAAAATGTGGAGAAGGTTGGACTACAGGAAAGGGACTTTCACATGGTGCAAGGGAACCCACCTTTCAACAGTTGCATTGAACACTGACCACTTGACTTACCACTAATATTTGAGTAATTTCCATCAGCTTTCCAGAAAGACTTCTCCAACCTCAGATGTTCAACACAACGTGCCTTGAGATTACCTTTCAGAAGTGCCAAGTACCTACAAAATAGAAATAGAGGCATTTACCCCACCTTTGTGGTTGCTCTGTGGGGTCACAGGATGTGTGTTACCGAAGTGCAAAGTGCAGTTATTTGTGAGAAGTGCTGAATGCCTGGGGGAAACACAAACAGCTACACCATGTACTTGTGCTACTAAGTGGTCACCTTCATTTCAGAGAGTAAAGGATGTTTGTGTGGAACCTGCTGCATAATTTAGTGTACTGTGAAATATTTACCATGACTAAATTTCAGCCTATGGAGTCCAGTTAAAAATGGTAAGCTTTTTTTTTTTTTTTCCCCTCCCAGACATGAATACCTCTTGTACCAAACTCAGAAGACATAAGCTATCAAAGCAAAATTGGAATCATCTCTAAATTGACAGGCAGCATTTTCTGGTGACACTGAAAACATATTTGCCAGTTAAAAAAAAAAAAAAAGTTATTGTCCTTTTCTCTCATTTTAAAAATTGCTTAGGAATGCTAGAAACTTGAGAAAAAAATAGCTCTCATCTATCTGACCTTGGCCAAATCTTGAAGAGCAATCATCCTGAGAACAGGACACTGCAAATGGAAGGCAGAGTAAAGCATGGCTGTACTGTTACTGTCACTCAATGACACCTTCCTACTGCTAAATCTCCAATTCTCTTTTTGCACTATCTCACTATTTACTAGGTAGCCTGAGATAAATATGGTGCTCTAACCTCTATATCCACTATCTTCACAGAGATTTACCTGCCAGTCCAGCTTGTCCTTTCCGGCATCAAAAGTTGAACAAAGTTCTCCAATGTAGTAATCGAGTTTATTAGTCCGCAAGGCTCCATCCCTTGACCTGTTGGGACTTGTCTTTTGCTAGTGCTTCTGTCAGTCCTTGGCCTTCCGTGTGGGGCCAGCGAAGGTCTCAGTTGCCAGACTCGGACCAGAATCAAGACTAGTAATTCATTTTGTGTGCACCATCAAGCAGCAGTTGCCCTTAAATTGCTGATCCAAGGCAAAGGTGCGGGTCAATGGTCCCTCTCATGGAAGTGCGGGAGGCTGGTGATGGCCTGTAAGACAAAATCCCTCAGATACGGGCTGGGAGGTGTCTGTAATGGCTCTGGGGCCAGGGAACTGCTGTCTGTCTGGCTAGTACTGACATGATCCAGTTTCTGTAGCAATGTACAACATAGCAACGCACAGCACAGGAAAGTAAACAAACCCAGGAAAATAGGGATGCTGCTGCCACACATCCTGGAGACCTTGAATTTAAATCCCTCCCCCTCTCTCTGTTCAGGTCATGCTCCTCCCTAGAGACATCAGAAATGGACTCTTCCCAGTTTCCCTTTGGGTATTGACTCAAGGTGCAGGATTAGGTTTCACTTGTCTCTGCTGGGCATACCAGCTGGCAATATAGTTTTATTGCTATATATTTATTTATTATTTATTAATAATAATAACTATACATTGAGGATTACGTGGGATTTTTTTACTTGGTTGACAGCAAAAGCAGCACTAATAGCTAAAATTTCGAGGGGAAAAGACTTGTCTGCCAAACAGTACTTGAGGCTTTTGGGGATTGATGTAAGTGGTTCAACTTGAAGCAAATTTCTTTCCAAGCCAATTTATTAGCATTGACATACATTGTTTCCATCCCTAGGCCTCCATCTCTTGCCCACAATCTGAGGTCTCACCTGCAGACCAGGGATGGTGAGGTGCCCAGTGGCAGTGACTGTCATGGAGCTTATATTTGCTTATATGGGGTTTCACATCTCCAGTTGGGAAGTATCAGGGATCTTATTATCTCAGAGGGCTGAAAGTATCTGGTTCGAAACACGAGTCAGAGCAGGTCTAGGCTGTGAGTCTGGCTCAGAAAGTGGAGGGCAGTGGCACTTCACTCCTGGCTGAAATACACTCCCTGCCTCGTGCCTCCCATCCCATCCACAGCACCACAGAAGAGCTGTTGTGCTTAGGGGATGCTTAACTCCTCTCACGCTTTGGGGTCATATAAATACCAGGAAAACCCAAGCCCACAGAAGTGGACATGAGAAGCCAGCACACAGACCCTGGTCCCATTTGGCTTGGGAGCCCATGGCCTGCTCTACCACTGTTGCTTCGGACTCAGGAGAGCAGCGAGTGGCAATGCTCACCGCCCTCTGCAAAAAACTGCCCTGGGCCTGCGAGGCCACAGACTTCAGCGGCCTAGGGAGTAAGGTGTAAAGTGTAAAGAAGGATGGTCTGTTTCCCAAACAGGCAGTCTGAGATTGTCTGAGTCTTTTCCAAGAGTCTCTGCTTCTTTTCTTTATTTTTTTTTTTTCCCCAGTAATTGTAGAAATAAAGTGGTTGGATGAACCACAATTTACTACCACGAACTCCCCTTGCCTGTGTATTCTAAAGGTAACAACCACAGATGCTGAGATGGCTGCACTCCGGACAAAACGAGCGCTGTAACAGCAATAACAGGATATAGTTGTAACAAACCTGCCAAAGTTCATAAACACACACTCATCCGCTTACTAATTATTAATCCAGTTCTGATCTTCAGTTACTCAAAATGAGCTGTTTAAAAAAAAAGTTAAATTTGTTAGTGTAAAGCAATGTTAAAACATGTGTCCAAAACTAATGCACTGGTTTACTGTGGAACAATCCATCTGCTATTACAAGAAAATTAAGACAGGAAAAATAAACCTTATCCCATGAAATCAACCATATGAGAGAAAAATCCTTTTGAAACTCCCCCCCCTCCAAATCCCAACCTGAGTGCTGAAAGTGGCAGACAAGCATTAATGAGCAGGAGTGCATCCTTCACAGTATTTCTGCCCCTGTAAAGCAGCAGCATTAAAAAATGGATGGGCATGAAAGAAATTACAGATTTGTTACAGGTATCTGCTGCTTAATGCCTAAAAATTTAGTTTAAGGGGTCTCTCAATCTGTGTATGGAAATAAGTCAACAGCAGAAGCACTTCTGACCTACTTGAAAAATTTTAACATCATCTCAACTCTTCCATTCTTGGAATTTAGTTATTCTTGGATTTGAGTTATTTTTTTTAATCAAAACTGTATATATTTCAAACTTGTCAAACAACTGGACAAGGCAGTGTTAAAAATTCAACTGCACTAATTACTAGCTGAGCAGCATAAAAACCTCTGAATAAATGTCAGTCTAGGAGATAAGCTCTTATCTTAATCTAATGACTCCACAGACTTAATTTGTCAGGCCAGCCTAGTTGATGAAAAACAGGTTTCTATTCTCCAGTGTTAGCAGCCACATCTTTCCAAATCTTTGAAGCTGGATAGTAATACCATCAGTGTCATCCTGCAAAAATCTTGTGACCAAGCCAATTTCATTCCTATTGTCCTGTTACACTAATTAAAGTTGTTTTGCCCCCATTGGTCTGCAATAGGTGAAAACGGAGCCAATTTATTTTTAGATTTGTTACACTCTGGGATAATCATTCCAGCTTTTTACCCCACTCTCAGCAATGTGTTAATATTTGCAGTGCTCTTTCGGTATCAGAAAGCCAGGCTTTTTAGCAGTGCTATCTCAGGACAATTCCTGCAGTCCAGGCAAAGTACGCAAGTGTCTCTCTATGTGTGTGTGTTTCTTTGTGTAGAGAAGAATAATTTTGAGCTCAGACAATAGATTTGATCTTAAGAGATGATTTCAGGTTTTGGAGGTTCTTTTCTAAAGGAACATTTAGAATCATAGAAGGGCCTGGGCTGGAAGGGACCTTAGAGATCATTTTAATCCAACCTCCCTGTTGTGGGCAGGGACGCCACCATTTAACCTGTTTAGAGCTAAATGCACTGCATGTTCATATTGCTTGGGCAAAGTGGATTAACAAACAGAAAAAAAAGAAATTGGTTGCAAACAGTGCTTCCAGTCCCCCAGCCTTCAGCTAACCCTTCTGATGGGAACCTGGCAGCCCTCTTGATGCACAGTGCCCCATTTCAAAGGATACCATCTAAACACGGCAGTCTTTATCCCAACCCCAGTATTTAAACAGAGATATGCATGGGATTGAGGAGTTTCTTGGGAGGTGAACCTTATTCTGATGATATTCAGGAAGATTACAAAGTAAAAAACTTGAGGAAAATAATAGGGTTAAGGTGCAATCTACTGAGGCAAATCAGAGAGGCCAGGGGTCAATCCTGCCTGCTGCTCTGGACTCTGTTGACATTAACATTTTAACTTTATTGATATTAAATATATTGAGCTGGATACTTGCTCTGCTGTATCGGGTTTTATGGCAGTGCAACTCACTGACTTCAACAGCATTTCACTAGCATACAACCAGTAAAATGTGAGTGGAGAATCAGTTGCCTTTTTCAAGTATTACTTCAAAATCTCTGGTGGCTCTGAAGTCCACTCTCTGCCCTGGGCTGCCAGGGTCAGAGGTAGCACCGTGTGTGTGCAACACAGGTCATCCTGGGATTTGTTCTGTAGAAGCATTTCACTGTCTGGCTGCAAACACCCTCTTGGATAATACAGAGGCAATCAGTTAGATCACAAATGTCCATCTCTTTGGGCGAGAACAGTTTCCTCTTCAATGCAGTCTGGGTAGGACTGCTCTTGCACACAGGTTACATGCTGGCCCGTCTACAAAAGTGCTCATGAGCTAGCCCACTTACACCCAGGAGGACGCAGGTGCCAAACTAGGTGTCCCTGCTCACACGTGAGCCTTCGAAACAGCAGCGCAATGTGGGTTGGGTGCCAAGGCTGCAGCAGTCGAAGCCTCGGAGCCTGTGCACACAGGCCACGCTGCCTAGCAGGGCTTCTTCACCTGCAGCAGCGCAGATGCTCGACAGCGGGGACACAGAGGTTGGGAAGCGGAGTGGGAAGCTTCGTATCTGCAAATCCTCTAAATTGGAAAATGTAATTACCCCAGTCTGATTGGGTCCTGCATCTGATGTATACAATGGCATCTTCTAACATCCTGGCTAGCACACATCACTGCTTAAGTCGCTTTCCTGTCGGCTGATGTCCACAACACATTTTCCTTCTTTTTTTACCCACAGCTATGCAAAGGAGCAGAGTTTGTGGAGTACTGCCATGTAAAGTGCTTGTGGTTCTAAATGTGACCTGGAAGGACAAGACTGCTGGCTAAATCAAGAGGCAGATTTCAACAGATATTTGAGGACCTCTGGGTGCAAATCTGTGCCCATTTCAGATTTTTAAAGCTTTCAGGCTCCTTGCTGCCACTGGGAACACATGGGCTTTTTAAAACCCCAGAGCCTGAAACATATTTAAGCACTGTTGCCTACTGCTTCCTCAGATCAAAACAACTAAACTCTTTGAAAGCACTGGGCTGCAGTCAGTACCTATCTGACCTTCTTAACACTAATAAACATTTGGTGCATGGCCTGCAAGCTTCAGGCCTCTTCTGACCAAAGCTTAAATTATATCCATTGATTTCATCATGGAAGTGATGGTCCACTCTAGAACATGCCAAATTCATTTATGTTAGGGCTATGGCCTGGAATGGCATTTTTTTCATAAGAATTAATGAATCCTCATTTCTTCTGCTCTGAGTCAGAGTTTAAATTTACAGGCCATTCCCGACACAGCTGAAACAGAAAATGAACACATCGAAGTGAAATTTTCAAAGTGACATTTGAATCCCCCCTCTTTGATGCAATCCCACCTATTGATCCAGTCGAATGACTGCAGCCTCCATGGGCCATCCTGCAAAGCCTCCTTGACCAGCTTATTACTGCAGTTCCTCAGGTGCACTGTGACCATCTTTCAGTAGAGGACAGGTGCCAGCTAATCAGGTGGAAAAATGAAAACTCCCAGTGATTAGTTCCTAGTCCTGGTGAAAGCTATGATAAAATTCCCATGGAAATCAGTAGCTACGTGTATCTTAGGACATTATCTCAAGTCTGAATGGCCATTTGAATACTGGCTTCCTGATTTACACAGTGGGTTCGACTTGAAATAAGCCCATGTATTGCCCTTTCCTCTAGCTGTGCATCGAACGGACTGGCTCACATAGAAGCCATTGCCCTAGGAGTGGTGTAGGGGGATCCAGCTGGCTTAGGTCAGACTGTCCATGCTCTGGGAGACTTTCTGGTTTCACAGCTCTCTTTTGATCCTTCCGTACCATCCACCACATGCTCCTATCATCCCACTGCAAAAAAATACAATTGCCTGGTCTGTGAAGGAGACCTGTTTTTTCTGGACTATTGCCTACAAGAACTTGGGGTGTTGAAGAATAGTGAATCCTTGTGAAAGAATATGACTGGAATTTCCTTTGTAGAAAAATGTTATGGAAAACGTGGAGGGCTGGGGATCCAGATCAATTTTCCTAGTAAAGGGGAATAACTCTAATCTAAATACAAAAAGGACTCTATCATGGTGGAATACAAAAGTACAGGGGTAGCTGTCAGGCTTAAGATTGGTCTTGATGAAGCTTAGTGCCCGCAAGTCAATAACGAGCTAAGGCCCCAGTGAGGCTGCAGTAAGCTGGGGCCACTTGGCTCGGCTAACTGAATGCTGTACCACTGCTGGAGGCAGGGCGAGCATAGTCAAAAGGAGCAGGATTTCTTGATTTTCAAACAGAGTATCACAGGTCATACGTCTTGTGTGCAGGTGCTTGGCAGCGTGTGCTAATGTACATGCCTTGCCCTGGCTTTAAATGGTCTCTGACTATAGAAGTTAATAGCTTTGATGTGGCATTCCTAAAAGGAAACGTTTGTCAGTTTTGCTATGAGTGAGCACAACAGTCTTAATTCAACATGTCACGTAAGAGAAAATCATGTTGGCTTATATTTATGATTTATCACTTCTATCCTAGCACCAGAGATGTTTGGAGAACAAACTAACTCTTCAGTTTGTGTTTTGCTTTGCTTTGTTTTTTTATCCATCTAAGCCTTGCCAGGCAAATCCATAACACTTCTATACCAGTGTCAAATCTGCTGGGAAAGAGGTGGGGAGACACATCTGGAATGCACCAAGGTGGTATTTTTGGTAAGTCACAGCTTATGTGACTTAAAAGGAGGGCAGAGATTTGAAGATAGGCCAGAAATGAAGACAAGTTCATGATGATCAGCTGACGCCCATGCTACTGCACAGGTAAAGGAGAGCCACACTGCCACACCCCAGGGAGCACTGATGCCTGCTATTTCATGTGGCCCTCGGGCATATTTGAGCTCCTTAAGCTGAGACTGAAAAAGGGATGAGCCTGACCACTCAGATGACTAACAGAACCACAGAAAAACAAAGACTCTTGTAGTGAATAAAGAAAAGGCCAGAATGTGAGCTATGTGTTCCAAGGTGAAAGAGATCAGATCATCTCAGGAATTTGGGTGCTTAAGTGTCTTTGTTTAGGATTCTGCCCAAAATGCCTTTAATGTCCTGGGCCAATATGGGTGGAGGGGTGTCTCTTATACCGACAGGTTGGTTACCAACTCTCCAGTAGCACCAAACAAACAGAAGAACCAGATGGACCATCTTGGTAATTCTACCATCTGGTCACGACTGCTTTTCAAGGTTGTCACATGCATGGGGCCAAAGTGGGTAGAAAACTGGGTTAATCTCAGTTGTTCCAAACCATGTTACATGGTGATTTAGAAATCTGCTGAAATGTTTGTGTTAGGCTCTTGCTTTTATAGTGGCGCTGTGCAATACAGGGAACGAACAGCTTTGTGGAGATAACATTGGCTTCCCCCATGTGGGCTGCTCTCTCCCCTTTGATTTTGGCCTTCCTAAGTGCACACCAAAGATTTTTCACTTCTCCTGTTTCAAAGGGAACGTTCACCCCCCCACAAGTACCAATAACTATTTCCTCTGGTCTTCACAAGCTGTTATGGGCTCAAACACCTTCCCTGAACAATTTGGGAGAAGAGACAGATAACACAGGGAGCAGTAGAGCTACACTGATTCTTGGGACTAACAGTAAAGGTACCCAGTTCAAGGACTTAGTGGGGGGCCTCAGATTTGCTTGCAGTCCTGTGTGTCTTTTCTCGCGATCAAAGCCACTGTGAGAAATTGTGGTTTTCAATTCATTTTTTGCATATGGGAAAGAGGATGGCTTTGTGCAATGGCTGTTTAAAAATACTTCAAAAGGACTTGAATCAGTCCATGGCTGTGCTATATACAAATTAAAATAATTGATTTTTGGCAGCCTTTTAGGAGATCTATAAATTAAAGGGATCACGTTTCTGATACATTTTGGGGGACTTTATTTTATGTTGACTTTCAGAGTGCCCTCCCTCCCTGAGCTGGAAGTCAGCCACCGAACCAGGGAGAGCTTCTCACTTTCATGTGCTCTGCCCTCCTGTCATAGGAGTCACCGGGTCTCGTTCAGGAGAGCCCATGGTCACAGTGGGTCTTGGAACTATGCACCCTTCCTTTTCATTTCTGTTCTGAGAACTTTACATTAAGAAATAGAAACTGCCCCAAACCCAACAAGAACTCCCCCTCTGGGGAGCTAGTTTCTCTCCCTTTTTCTCCATCAGTAAAAACTGATACTCTCAGTAAAAAAGATACTCTCACCCGGTTTGTGTTGCACCTGGGGTGTCTCCATTCTGTGCGCTGATGGCAATGGGTTCAGCTCTATCTGTGATGACCTAAAAATAGCACTCAATTAACATTGCATTTCAAGAATTGGAAAATTTCCCAGAAGTCCATTCTTTTTTTCTTTTTCTGTTTCATTACATTTTACAGTAATAATACACAAGCCTGTAGAAAACATGACGGGTAATGAAAAAATGTAATTAATATAAGCAGTGTAAAGCATTTTTTTCCCTCTGTTGTCCTTGCAGAAAATTACTGCTTTAAACTGAGCAGGATGTGAAAATGCATAAAGCAAACAGTAATATGCTGTGGTTTGTAAATATCTTATGCAAAATAGTTAAGTCAACTGCTGTTTATTTTTCTTACTTTGTGTCACAAGCTCTTACTTTCTTTTGTTCATTACTTTTTCCATTTGTTCTCTTTTGGGGGCTTACTGTCTTTCATCTTAAGGAAGCCACTGGCTTAACTACATTTTCTTCTGCTACAGTTAATTGAATTAAACATATAGGACAGGCTATTCTGTCTCTTTTTTCCATTTCCTCCTGTTTGCTGGCTCTGAAACGCAACATATACTGCAAAAGTGTAGCGAGCCAGGTCCTCGCTATACTGAGGATCTACTCTCATTGTTTTGGGCCTCAAAAAAAAAAAAAAAAAGAAAATGGAAAGCACTCTTTTGTCCTACAAACAAACAAGTAATCATCCCAAATCCTGCAATAGCTTTATGACAAACTGTAGCATTCCTGACTGTTACTGTAGCATTCTGCGGTGTTTTTACAAGGCTGCCTGGTCACAGTTCTGGAATGGGCTGTGAGCAATACGCAGTCAACATTAACTAGGATGGCATGGTATATGCCAGCTCTCCTTGGGATATTTCTCTCTGGCTATCTGTAGAACTTGTAATACCCAGTGATATCTGAAGGTCACAGCAGAATTTCTGAGCTGAAATACAAAACAGCATTCCAAACACATCTTCTGTGGCCAGACCAGAAACTGCTTATGGTTTATTTTCCCTCCCCCCTCTCCGCAGCTGACATGCAGCATTAGTTATTGTTTATTTTTGTCTTGTTCCTGGTTCTAAAGGTTTCCCTTATGGCCCTGGTTTATGTGAACTTTCAGATATCACTCGGGGATTCTCTGCCTCATCCCCTCTGATGTAGCTGGTTCCCCTGTGAAGGTAGGTTTCCCCAGCTGAAGATCTGTGCCTCTCTCCTGTGGCATTCTGTGCAGCCATTTGGAGTCCCAGATGTAGGAAATGAAATAATCCACGCTCATACAGTCATGAAAGTGCCCATCTGGCACACAGGAACATCACGCATTGGAAGCACACAAGCGTGAGCTCACTTTTGTTATGGCATTTCATAAACAGAGATGCAGCGAGCCAGCAAGTAAGGTCCTTTGGATAATAACAGTCGTTTCCACCACACGTTGCGTTTAAAAAATAGGGAAAGAAAAAAAATCAAGACAAACTGGAAAGATTTGCTCTGAGGCTTCCAAGGAGAAATTTCTACTCATAAACATTTTTTTTCCAGTGTCCTGCTGTACTTACACCTCTCTGGCTCTCTCCCACTCCCGAGGTAGATGTAAGACAATAGTGACAGTTGAAATGTAGCCAGTTAACTCTTAGTTTGCTCTGAAAGCTCTTCTCCCTCCCTGTTCCGTTAAAGAAAGGAAATATTAGATCATACTTACAAAAGTGAGTTCCATAAAAACAAATTGCATGTTACTGCTTTCTTATCACTACATAAAACTCACAGAAACAGTCTAATAAATGACCTCACCACTCAATTTTGAAGCATACAAATTAAAGACAGCAACAGATAAGCCAAGAGAGATTAATGTACAGTGCGTGCGCCCGTATGCGTGTGTTTGCATGCCGCTACGAGGATATACCCATATGCTGTTGACATTCAACCTCTGGAATTATAATTAGGGGAAAAGGCAGATGTGTAAATTCATCTTGCCGGGCAGCATATATATGGTGCACCAGTCCCTGATTAATTCAGGACTTGAACACTATTTACTCCAAGACACAAGGTTTCTGTTGGGATATGTTGCCTAATAAAGGGGTGGAATATGAGCAAACAACTAACAGCCCAGAACGATGGACTACATTCAATACCAGTAAGTAAAAAACAAGGTTATTTATATTATTTTAGCTTTGTAAAGTAATTGAAAAAAGACACCCTAGGCATTTTGTTGGATGTCATTGCATGCTGTAAAGAAATCTTCAGATGTATTAAACTCCTGAAAAAAATCACCATTAGCCCTTCTGACAGTGCTGGATTCTCAGAGGGATTGGTCCTCAAAGGGGTGAGATTTTTAAGGTCAAGGAAGAGCAGAGGGAGGTGTCAGGTCTCCTGAACCAATGCTGGAAAACCACGTCCGCTCCAAAGTGGAGGCCTAGGTCTGCCAGAGGCAGGGGCATGCCACCTCATGGTTTGTGAACATTATAAATTATGGATAATAGTAAAAGAAAATACTCTCTGCATTTTACATGAGCCTTTTTTTTGCATTGTATTTGGCAAACAATATCTGGTCCAGTATGTTTTAAATACTAAGTGCTAAGTTGGGAAAACAATGAGATGTTTGTAAATATGATAGACCATTACAATATACTGCTTCTCATTTGAAAAGTCATTTGTGCAATAAATGATTATTGACCCATGATATGTAAGTGATTGAAATGCAAAAATTAATATTTGGGTCAACTCATGTATTTTTCAACCATGAAATGAAAAGCTCAGTGTTCACAGTCCAATTCATACATGAAAGCATTACAGCACTATTACTTGGCTATTGTATTAATTTATTATTGTCTTAGTTAATGACATACAAAGTTATATCTCTACTTTCAGACAAGGAAAAGGCATTGCTATGCCACAGCAATGTTTCTGCCCAGGAATGTCCCTTATTCTGGAGTCATCTTGTACTAGCAACAATAAGCCAAATTCACAGCCAACAGAAGCAAATAAACAGCACTGCTTGCATTAAGGAGGTTTTGGCCCTAATATAGCTTCAGTGTTGCACAGGGAGGACTGGCTCCCGCACTGTAGCTTCTCTGTTCCCCCTGGGCTTGATTCTCATCTCCTTCAGATGAGTTTTACACCAGTGCGATACTCCTTATTTACTACAATTAATCCAAAAATATAAAACAGCCCAGGATCAGTGCATTTAGCGCCGTGAATTAGTCGCTTTTGAGTCTCTTGTTCAAAGCAGTTTTGTTTCTGCTCACCCCTGCTCTTTCCCCAAGCCACAGGGAGGACAGTGGGCGTGTGGCATCCCTAAGGGCACTGGTGGGAGTGCACATTCGTCCCGAGGGAGCAACAACAGGCCCCTGAGCCCAAGGGGACTGTTACGGTGAATTTAGCGCTCATGAGACACGCCGGGTTGCTAGCCCCCAAGACTCGGGTGCCCTCTTTCTGCCTAGAAGGAGTGTCCCAAGACCTGGAGGAGTTCAACCTCAGTCCATGCTAGCCCCTGTCCCTGAGGGGGCAAGAAAGCAGCCCTGTGATTCTGCAACGAAGTACTTCTTCAGCCACTCAGTGCAAAGGTGCTCAGCTGAGTTTGCCAGTAAGGCACAAGCTGTGCAAGATACACCTACAATATTGTTGGCTCTTGGGCTGTTATCCAGTGCCTTTCAATTCCATTGGCTACCAACCTTAGCTGGATTGAGTCTGATTTAAGGCCAAACATCCAAATAATTCATTAGTATCCTATAAATTGTGTGCTTCATCTTGGCTTTTTATGCAAAAGTAAACAATGCTTCATTCTTTGTGCCATGAAGTATTGTACCACTTGACTGGTCTATCTCCTTAACGAGATGCACAATTAAAATACAAATAAATGTATGAGTGAAACCCATGTAGAATGATATTCATGATAGACAAAAATCAATGAAGAAGAGATGAGCAAAACAATTTTGATAATACCCAAAAGCAAAGCATCACAGGTAGATTAGGATTAACCCATGAAGCATTAAGTGTCTCATGAAGTGACTTTGGTGCAGTCTACTATAGTTACTTCAGTGTTCATACTTGTTACCCACGTACTTGGTCATGCCTATGAGAATGGACTCCATTTTTCTAAGTGAAAATTACATACAATTCTATTTGCATGCATCTTCTAGAAATAACATTTTTAAAAAGTCTATTTTGCATAAACCAATTCTATATTTAAGATAGAAATTATTTTAAGCAGCTTAAAACGTCAATAGACACAGTTTCACATGGCTTGCAAGATAAGGAAGTCCCAATAGCCTGTTCAGGTGGTGAATCAATGTGGCTACCCCAGTGCTATACATAATTGTGATGGAGATGAAGCAGGGGTAGTGGTGGTATTAAAGCGATGTAGCCACTGCCCTCATGGTGTGATTTAGAAACTGCCCACACTGGCCAGGCATATGGGAGGGGTGACATCCTCTTGGTCCTGCCCAATTAATCATCCTCTGGTTTTCTTAGCCTCTGGTGCAAAAGGCAGACCCAAATGACTAATTCTGGCACTGCTTGTCAATGAGACCTCCCCTTGGTAGAGGCGTGATTTGGTTTTAATTTTCTTGTGGACCATTAATTTATTTGAGGCTAATGGCTGACATGAATCATAGCGCTAGGAGGCAGAAGCACGACTTGCACTAGCAGCCTAAGAAGGATGGCGTGTCCACCAGAGACGGTAGGAACAGAAGGGGCAGTTTCTTGATGCTTTGACCACAGGGGAAGGGGATTGGCAGAACCTCTCAAAACTCCGTGCCTTTTCCCTGATCATTTGGATGGCAGCATCAGCTGAGAGCACAGGCAAGGTGTGAGCGGAAGAACACGCGCTCTTTTGCAACAGATTCATGTGGGAGTCTCAAACCGACAAGGCGATGATTACCGTGGCCCCAACCAAGCACAGCCTTTGTTTAACTTTACTAGCGTGAGTAAGTTAATCGGCATCACTGGGCCTGTATGTGTGCTTAAAAGTTACGGCTGTATTAAAATGCTTTGGTGGGTCAGGGAATAACGGGTGTCTAGCACCTTGCAGGACACAGCCGCGGGAGCCAGCCTTGCTGTGACCTTCTGCAAAGCAGGGGTTGTGCTCCCAGGGCCCGATTTGCTCAGCCTGTGGTTGCACTGCCCCACGTGTGCCGCGGCCACATAATGCTGGGGATTGTCTAAATCATGCAACAACACGTTGTGGCAGGTCAGCCAAAACCAACAATAAAATTAGCAGGAGCCAGTCCAGCTGACTCTGTGAGAAGCTGCAGAGTTCCAAAATTAATCTTAAATTTACCTCTAACCCTGAAAGCAAAACTAATTGCAGAACGTAAGGCTCCCTGAACACGTTGGGGAACTTGATGGAAATACCTCAGAAAAAACACAAACACTTTAGATAAAGCCCCCATTTTAATTGTATCAATTCTGCCAATTAATGATAATGGAAGAGCAGTCCAATTAGCTAAATAGCTAATAGTTTTATCAAGCAGAGGCTGGCAATTTAAAGCAAACAAATTCTTTCTAATTTTATCCCCTCGCACACCAAGATGTTTAAAGGATAATGGGGGATCCAATAAAGGATATTGCTCAACTAGAGCTACGTTTAAATCGCCTAATGGCTTTAAGAGTTTTACCCCAATTAACAAAGAAGAAACATGAACATTCGGTGACTTCCAGCATAATATCAGAAAATCTTCATTAAAAAAGTAACATATCCTCTAACTAAGGGCAGAATGGAAAACATCACTGACTTTTCCCTTTAAAACACCAATTTCTCCTAAAAAAAAGGCTCCTCTGTAACAGCAAAAGGATCAGAGAAAAAGGACTCTCCTGTCTAAGCCCCAGTATATAAATCATCTTCAAACTACAGTCATTAGTTTTAACGTAACTGTGGATTTGAATAAAGGAGATTGACCTATCTAACATATTTAAGACCAAATCCTACAGTTACCTAAATCTGAAATAAGTTAAGGCTATTGAAAAGAACCAAAAGCCTTTTCAAAATCAATAGCCAGAACAAATTCCTCATGATCATAATTTTGAGGATAAAAAAAATCCATTAAAGTGATGTCTTTGATTGCTATTAATGAAGCAATCTGGAATAAATCCAGAGTGATCCATATGGATAATCAAATCTCTCATTTTCTCACATTTTACAGGGCTCAGATTTGGGGCGTGATTCACATGATAGGGATGGACAAAAGGCTCCTTTCCTTTCGACACTGGGCTGCCTGGCCTGGATGGTTGACAACACCATCTCTAAAGAGAGTTAAAGGGGCAATGAGCTCGATGCTCAAAGAAAGCAGAGCTCAAACAAATCAGCTTCCAGCCTCCACCACAGATCCTCAGATACCTCTCCTTCACTGCAGGTCTTGTGGAGGTTACTGTGGGCTGCAGAAACCACCAAAGTGCTGTGAATTAACTGGCATAAACCTCCCGCCCCAGTACCCCCCAGTCGCTCCGAGGTGCTTGGCATTCTCACTGCTCCACCAGGCTCAAGCAGGGACAGGGATGTCACCCATGGGGCAGAGATGGCTTCCAGAAATGCCCCAGGTAAGACCTTTGTCACTTCACTGATTTTGGGGGGGAAGCAGAACAACTTTTTCTTCACTGTTAAACTCTTACTTCCTCCATTAAACAGTACAAGATTTAGTCTTCTCTCCCATTTTTTGAACCTAGAAGCAATGCCCTCCCCCTCAGTCCTGGAGCCGTGGTCAGATTACCTCACTCTGGGGTGGATGCAGAAGGGGAGCGGCTTCTTCCTAGACCCCTCTTTCCAGACAGAAAACTCTAGCACCTCACTCTCTAACACCAATTTTATGGTCTCCAGATACATCCAAACCAGCCTCTTCACCCACTAACAGTCCCCCATTCCCTGCAGGCCCTGCTGCCAGCCAGGCCACCCCCACGAGCCAGCCTGCCTTCCTCCCTCCCCTTGCCCCTTTTCGAGGTTCAGGGCTGGGCTGGCCACTAAACTCTGACAGATGCTCTCTGTGATCCCTCCTCAGCCTCCCAGGTGGGAGAGACATTAAGGCTGGGAAAAAAACCCTTGAACCAGCTTAATGAAATAGGAGATAATACTAACAGTAACAATGAAGACATTTAAATATACACAAATGTATGCAAATACATAAATATAAAATACATAAATGAATATGTGAATACAGAACCCACACCCCCAGAGGGCAACTAGGCCTGAGTGGAAAAGCCCCAGACTGGACTCACCAGCAGACGGGAACACTCGAGCCCAGAGCCCCAGCAATGAACCACAAAAAACGAGAAACCACAGAAAAAGAAGCCTTAGAGTGGTTGCAACACTCCTACCCAGGGAGAGAGGGGAAAAGGACCTGTCCCAACAGCGTTTCTCTGCAGCACAAAGCCAGGAGGCAGGAACTCGGCAGCCCAGGGAGAGCGGCTGCAGCGCCGAGCACAGCCCTCCCAGCCCAGCAGCACTGAGGGCCCAGGGCTCTTCTCAGGGCCCTTATATAGTGAGCGCAGGGGAAGGAACGCTGTGATTGGTCCGTTGGGGTCACCTGACCCATCCTCGCCTGCCCACAGGCACAGCTGCCCCCTCCTGCCCCTGGGCCAGCGGCCCCACAGAGCCCTCAGCCCGGGGCTCCCACCCCAGGGCACAGCCCTGCACCTCCTCCCACCAGGCTGTCATCTTCCCTGGTGCCTCACTGGCTCCTTGTCAAGCTGACCACCTCCATTCTGGTTCCTGTGGAGCGGCTGAAAAATTTGCTCCTTGCCCTAGAAACAGATTTTGAAAATTCCAGCAGAAAACCATTAGTGCTAGAAAGGAATAGCTTCCATTTGTGACTTTACTTCTTCCCTGCCTGTAACATCTCTCTAGAGTTGGTACCCACCTCCTTCACCTTCCTCTAGTCGGAGCTGCCTGTGGTCTGGAAACTGTCACATCCTGCGAGATGCTTCTGGGCCCGTGCCACAAGGTCCCCAGTCTTGGTCCCCAGTCTCCGAGCAACACTGTTTCGGTCAGAATTCAATAAACTACTTGTATTATATGAACCTGGTAGGAATCATTTTTTTTATTTGAAACCAAATTTTAGGTTTCAAGCAAGAACAAAACAGTTAGACAACAGGTCAATACACTTCTGTGGGTATTACAATAGGTCAGAAAGACTCTGAACATTCACCTCTATTATCACCCCAAACTATCTCCAAGTCAAATTTAATTTTGCAGGTGTAACAGCTCCTTTTCCTTCTAATCTAATGTCTGCACACTGAAGGTGAAAGCTCAGGGGTTTGTCTTTTTAATATATACTTTTATCCAAAGCAGATGCAAAAAGGTGTTTAGAAGGCTGATTTATATGTAAGAAATAGTTACTACCAGAACCATCTGCCTCTCCAACAGCTGAAATTACATCTAAAAGCTTCCAATCTGACTTCACAACCAGCTGATAGTTTCCTGTTGCTTCCATCCCTGCAACTCTTTCCTGCATTTAGTTGCCACTAAAACCTATGCAACTAAGCTGCCTCCTGCTACAAGTGCTGCTTCTGTCACGTCAGCCAACTCAATGGATCCCTGTCTCAGAGATGCCTCCTTGTAAAAGGGTGGGTTTGGATGAACGGGGTCAGCATAAATTGCTGCTTTTACATACGACGGTACAATTAAGATAGAAGCTGCTTCCCTTCTACACTTACTAAAATGATGTAAACATGGAAACCTATGACAAAACACAGTAGGTTGAACAAAACCCCAACTGTTCCAATATTTTATTTATGTTAATTACCAGCAGTGGATGTTCAGAAGTAGAAGTGTAAGATCGGGTAAAAGGCTGAAGGTTTGCTGATGTTATACACCCTTTCAGCAATCTGTGGCTTAGGCAATCTTGTCTGGACCTGCTAGTAGCTGGTTGGGTTATCAAAATCTTCAAGCTAGACTTGAGGCCAGTTGCTGCCAATTCTTGAGAATATAGAGAGATTCTTGGTATCATTTTAGAGTACAAATACTTTTTTTCCATTTCTCAGAGGTCTGAAATGATGCCTCCAACTCGTCTAAATGGATCTGATTTGTTCTTCATTGCCCACAGCACTGAATATTTTTCCTCAACTCCTTTAATGGGCTTGAATCTGGGAGGTGAAAGCAGATACTTTACCACATGCGTTCTGGAACTTTTGCAGATGCAGTAGCTCTGGAACCATGTGTGAAATGTTAAGAAGACTGTTAGGTAAGTTGGGAGAATTCAAGGAACCTGAACCAGAACTGGCAACATCAGTGTTCTCTATTTGTGATGAGAGAGAATAATTACTCAGTACCAACATTTGCCCTTGCAGATGGGTGTTTCTAAGCAAAAGCGCTAAGCCTTGGCATCTGTAGGATATTTTGGAGAATGTGGAGCACGTTCCAGGAAGCTTGCCAGTCCCAACACACACCAGCCAGGTGACAAGCTGCAATGACCACTGAGCAGCTCCTTACAGAAGCCATCTAATTTAAGGGGTACATATAGACAAATATTTGGCAGATTCAGCAGGGAAATTTGTCCTGGAAAGTGAAGTGTCTTTTGCCTGTATAATGGCAGTGCCTAAGACGGAAAAAGCATGGAATAGGGCAGAGGTATAAAAGCATTTGGGGTGGAATGATGCTGAGCCTGCCTGTCACAGCCCTACCATAGAAGAACTCTTCTACCATGAAGTAAAGCTATCAAAAGTAAGAGGATTTCTTCTAAGCCAGCCAGGGTAAAAGAACAGATAGATAAAGTTTTCTTCCCAATGTTATTACGAGTCTCTACTGAAAACACTAATGGGCAACACAGCAAATCATAGTCACAGCATTCTCTTTAAACACCTCTGTCGCTAGTAAGCTCAGGGACACAGAATGAAAAATACAAATGCAGTTATGAATTCCATTAGCTTTTCTGAAACCAAAGGAAATTTACCACCAGAGGAGAACAAATTCTGCTCCGAGTTACAGTGATGTAATTCCAGGAAAGCTGACAGAGTAGTACTAATTCAGGTACAGGAAGAATCTGCTCCAAGCTCCTGGAATGCATGTTAGGCTGCGCTGAACAGATAGAAATATCTCACTACACTGAGTAAGAGAGAGGGAGAGACCTTTTATGATGTTCTACCAATTAAAAAGAAATCCGAACACACAGCTTATACGTAAATGTGTTACCTGAAGAATAGTTGCACACGCTCATTTGCATAGGATTTGGTATACGTCTGGGCTCTTCAATAGATTATTCTAAACCTTGAGTATTTCATATAATTAATGTCAATATGCTTGGCTTATTTGTTATAAAAGAAAAGCATTTCTAATTAGCCTTTTTGATGTGTAAAACTTCAGTATTTCTCCCGAGCGTTTTCCAAATAAGGTTCCTTTTTTTTTACAGTCCTGCTCAGACAGAGTGTGAGGCTTATGCACCACTTAAGTCTTATTCTGAAGACAGTTTAAATTGCACGTATGTGACAATTAGGCCTTGGGCTGGCCCTCAACACAAGGTGAGATTCACCTACTATGAGCAATATCAGAAGACCACATAGTATAAACTGGCCTTGTGACAAGTCAAACGTCCCAACTTCTTGTGAAATTCGACCCACACTTTGCATATTTCCATTTATTACAGTGACACATACAATCTACTTGCCTTCACTGAACCTCTGGAGGGTCTTTGGGAAGAACAAAATCTTCACAGCAGTGACATTCGGAGGCTTTATCACAAAATGCCAGGGACACAAGTACATCTCAAATAGTACAAGAGAGTACAATTGTGGTGAGCTGCTTAGATGTAGCAATACAGAAGGCCAAGGTGAGCACCTTTTTGTAGCAGTCAACAATGCAGAAAAAACAGACAAATTAAGAAGTTTTTGCCAAGCCAAAGGATTGGTCCTATCAGCAGCAAGTAATAGGAGAGTGGAAAATTGAGCGTACAGACTCCTATCCCTTACCATTAACCCCTCTTTTTCTTGGGAGAAATTCAGCACTGAATTTACATTTAGGTAAAACCATGGTACAAGACTGACCAGAAGCCTGTTGGAAGTAATGGGAATATCTTCCCTTTACTTTGGGTCTTGGATTAAGCTCTGAATGAGATCAGAGCTAGACCTGATCTGTGGAGGCATACAGGAAAAAGGAACTGTGCTCTTCCATTAAATTGGACACGCAAAGTGCTTTATTGAGTGCTGAAATAAGATGCGAGATTCTATGACAAGCTCAGGTTGTTTTTCTTTCCCATGTAGCTCTCATTTAACACAAAGAAGCTTATTTTCCATATCACGGGGCCCTTGATCCTGAGCAATAAATATAGTATCTTCCCTAGAAGCATGAAGGCCCTGCTTTATAGCCTTGGCAAGAGAGTATACGTTGGCCTTGTTGGTTGATTAGTTAATTCAAACAAGAATAGCAAGTTCCTAAAACTTTGGCCAAATTAACATCTTTTTGGTTGCTCCAATGAGCCAATATTGTTGTGGAAACCTGGAAGCAGTAGTCAAGTCTTTGATGATTTATTTAGTAGGAGTCATCTAGTAGCTAATTGTCTGCAATTTTTAACCTCGTTCATGTGCATGGCTGATTCTTCTTCCAGCATCTGCAGTTTTCTCCTTAAGCTTTCTTACATCTCTGTATGTAACATTTCCAGACAGCATTTCAACTTTATCACAAATATTTTTATGAACTTGCCAAACCACATCCAAGATCTTCAGACTCAAAAGTAAGAGATAAAATCATCCTCAGAGGGCACCTCACCCTTCTCCACCCAGGCACATGAAAAAAACCCCAGCTTTAGGCTCCGACATTTCACATTTATAATGAGTCACAGCTTAGTTTGGTGGTTTTGGTTGTTTTTTTTTTTGTTGGAATTGTCACCTTTCCATTCTTCTCCTGGATTTTCCACCTTGGATCCATAACGAAAGAAAGAAAATACTGGTGAGCCATGTCAAAGAACCATCCACCTTTTCTATCTGAACTGATCTTACCATCTCTGCAGTGCTGGCCCCGGTGAAGTGTCTGCCTGTCAGTCACTGCACATGTACCTGAGGAATGAGGAGTGATGACTAGGCAGGGAGGTTTTGGTTGGGAGGGCAGAAGACTTTTGTACCATATTGTCAGTAAGTCTTAGCAGAGATCAGAGTTAACTAAAATGCCCAAGACATTTGATGGCTGTAACTTAGATCTTCCTGGGTAAGTTCAAAGAAGAATCTAATTCACTGTGTGGCTCTGTTTCCACTCTGGTTCAATGACGGTTCTGTTGTCTAAGTCATCAAAATATAACACTTCTATTCAGATTTCTAATTAGTCTCACGTGACTCTTCATGAGATAGAAAGTTCATCCTGTTCATTTGCTGCATTCAGTTATTCTGGTGCACGATTCAGCAACTGTCACATGCCCGTTTTGGGGCGGCTCCATGCCACAGGTTGATGAGGGCTCTTTATGCCTGGTTTCTGTCTCCTACATGTATGTTCATGAAGAAGCCCGGGTCCCTTGGGAGACAGAAGATACTCTATTTGGGCAATATTACCACCATCATTTACTATGATCCATGCCTGCGGGAAGATACTTTAAAAAAAGAATAAGTTGTATTTTGCTAATGTAGCCATTGTTTAAATGTAAAATATAATTAGAGTACCCACCCAGGGTGTATGCTGTGTAATTTTATAATGCTATGTCTAGGTGAGTGTTGGCATTCTACCTACATACTTAACCACACCCAGGAATGCTGGTATTACAAAATTACACACATCCTGTTGACTAATTACATAATAATTACTATTTTTTATACTCAAAGATGCACTCAAATCAGTTGTGCAAGATTTTATGTCACTGCAAATTAAAACCAAAACATAAATATATGTACTGAACAATGCTGTTCAGATAGCTTACTGAGTATGCCCTTATCCTCCAGCAGACAGTACTTCATACTTCATGCTTCATACATTTTAAACACATTTGGCAGACTCTCCCCAATGTTACTTTGGGTTATGCCTGCTTTATAAACCTGTTAAAATAATGTTGTATTTAACACAGAGTTTCTGTAGTCTGCTTGCTTCTGAGTTATGATCACGTATCATGACCAGAGTTAATTTTTGACTGAAAAAGCACTGTGACATGCCTTGGGAAGGAAGAATTGTTCTTTACAATGGTAATTCTGGAAGGAATCTGGAAAATGCACTTTTTAAGTTAAGACTATTAACAGAAGTATCCCTAATGCTGTTTTTTAAGAAAGTACTATGGATGAGCCCAAGCCACTTGGATTTGGAACAGATTTTCCATAAGCTTGAGTGAAGTGTCTTGATCTGGGTTCTTGGTTTTCTTGACAGAGGTGAGGGGCCAGAAGCAAAGTCGGTCTCACCATTTGGGTTTCAGGGTTTTAAGATCGCAGACCTTTTTGTGCAGCCACGTCTTACATGTACTTTAAAAATCCTAATCTTGCTGTTAATCTTAATTCAGTCAAAGACTGAGTCTTCAGTCAAAGACCAAGCCCTTGGTCTTGCTCAGGGCATAGTTTTATTAGCTGCTATGCAACAAGTGCATGGTGTATGATGCTTCAGTGGTGTTTCTGGCCTGCACTGTTAATTTCCCTGGAGTCCCCAGCTACATACATAGACCTTTATGATGGAAAAGATGGGAAATATAGTCTGTTTTCCCACCTCCAACTGTGTGGTTGTTGGGCAACAGCAAAGAGCAACAAACGTTTTGCACATAACTTTATTTTTTTCCTCTTAATGAACTTGATTTTAAACTTTCCAGTTACTGTGGCAGCAAATGATTTTTCAAGGCCTTGAGAACAAACCACTGCCCAGGAGCTTCTTGTTGGATTGCTTCCCTTTTCATGGGGCAAAATGTTATAGTCCAAGACCAGCTTCTTTACTGAAGGGCAAGTTACTGTTGTCCTGGTAGGCTAAAATTTTCCATTGTGGTCTAAACATTCAGCCTGGCTAGGCAGTTATTTTTTAGCAAACCAACACCTCTATGAAAGCAAATTGAGGCTGTTTGGAAGGGGCAGGATGTGAGACTGCTGAAGTAAATGATAATGCTCAGTTCAGGGACACATGCAAAGTAGCAACCCCTTTTCTCTATCCCAAGTATCAGCAATAAAGTCAGCACAGTACTGCACTTCTCTGCATCTGCAAGACACTTAAAGAGAGGCCAGCTTTCTGAATTTCTAACTGGGGCTTCTGTTACTTCTAAAGGCTCTTCTTTTATGTTCACCACTTTCTTACCTGCTGTGCTTCGTCTCTGACTCTGGCAGACAAGAAATTTCTGAGGGACAAGGGATGCCTCCTCACCTGTATATCCTGGTCACCACTGGCAAGCATGCAGCAACCTGATTTCACTTTGAGAACTGGTGTTTCTTCTGAGAGCAGCTGCTTGAGAAACTGTTCTTCAAACATGATGCCCCAGAAGACATGATTGGTCAAATCCCTTTTTCCTTCTTTCCTAAAGAAAAACAAAGCTGCAGTGAACTTATGAACTTTGCTGAAATTCTGTGGCTCATTTGCATATCCTATGAATGGTATTTCATTACTGAAAATAACCCAAACCAAAAAATTGCACCTGGCCGACAACATAAGACCAACTTGCTTCCTGATGTGATTTTAAATGGCTAAGATACTAAAACACAGAAAAACGGGGTTTATAATGGAAATACTGACAGACTATTAACTATAGCGGCGCTGCTCTAATAAATGGAATAGCCTGTCGTAATCTCTAGTTCATAAATATGCAAATACAAGGCAGAGGATTTGCTCCAAAGGATGTCTCTATAATTTTAACTGACCTTTACTGATACTAAATGAGCCTGTTGCTTCTGGTTTTGAGCATTAAATAGGAAGTATAGGGAATCCTGTCTATCTGCATTCAAGGCCCACTCCAGCTCCCATCAGTGCCAATGGCAAAATCCTCCCTGCGCTCAACAGGAAAAAATCTGGCCCCAGAACATCTATAATGTGAGACGCCTGGCATTAAACTGAACTCTTGACTGTACTTGATTTTAATTCTGTTCTCATCTGTGTTAATTATTATTATATTAATTCTTCTGTTTGGGAGAAATTAAGACCACATTCGCTCCATGTGTCAAAGAGCTTGACCTGCCAAAAGGCATTCACTTGTTCAGTGATAAACAGACCATCAACAAAATGATATAAATGTTGAATTTTAGCCAGTTTCCTGTTCTGGACCAAATGGAGGTAAATCCACTGACTTAATATTTAATAACCTAAATGTAATTTCTTTTTTGTGCCTCGCATTGCACAGTAAAGAATTGGATGGCTAGCAGTTCTGCAGATTCCCAACCCCTAATTATTTTAAGCTATTCATCCTGGTATCTGTCCATTGATGCTCAGCCAAATTGCCAGCAGGGGAGAGATCTGTCCAATCCAGGAGCTAAATGAGTCACTGAGAGTCAATCTGTTTTTTTCCCTTGCTGCTGGGATTTCCTTGGGTCCTGGCCTCTCTCTGCTCCAATCACACACACAGAGCTCCAGGCGTGGGTCCTCCTTGGCTTCAGCTGCCTCCTGTCTCCCCATGTCTGCTCTGCTCATCACAGCTGTTGATGGGCTCTCGCCGGCTGGCCACAGAAGACCGATACTTCCATCATGCTGCTCTTACAGCCCTTGCTCTGAAGGAAAATGAAGACATCTTGGCCTTGTTGAATTTGCTGCTGCAGTAACGCATCAGGTATCTAGACGGAAAGCAAACCACATGAATAAAATGTGTCATCTGGGTTAGATACTAATTTATTTGCCTTAAGTTCTGGGAACAGTATCTGCACTTTTTCCAGAGAACTCGGCTAAGTTCCATAGAAACTGAATGCTAATATGATTTCTGCAGCATGGAAAACAAATATGAAACAGAGAAAAAATAGACTCATCAGAAGTATTAGCTGCTTAGTATTATAATACGACAATGCTGCAAATACAACTTAGAAACAGGAACATTTAGAGCCTAACTATTCACTAAAAAGCAAATTCCTTGCTTCCTCCCTTTTAGGGTCAGGATTCAATTACACAAAAATATGCAGCAGACTTAAGGACTGCATGTAAGATTAAGATAACTGGTATTTCATGGTAAATGATTAAATTAGCTGACACAGTTTTATCCTGAACTTTGCCATTAAAACTGACATTTTTGTGCCATGCACATTGTAGGTTGCTGGTAATCTAAACTGCCTTTCTTCTTTCAAAGACTTTAAATAGCTCAAGAACTCTTGTTCTTTACTCTATTTGCAAATGTGTAGAAAATATATCTACAGCGTAACAAGATGAACTAAGCACAGGAAGGACTTTTTTTTTTTTTCCTCATCTATCATACAAATACTTTAAGAAAACAGTAAGGAAGTTCCAAATGCCCAGATTCAGCTCTGCAACATGCACTTTAATCAAGTCATTTATGTGACTCCACAGAGATGAGAACATGCTGTCCTCCTCATGAGTAAAAATAGAGAAATGACAGAAGCCTCTTACTAAAAGTTTAATTATTCCTAGTATACAATTCTAAACCACTCATGTTTATTCCTCTTCTTTTCAGCATTGCTTTTTTACAATGTCAGGGAGTTACAGGAAAATTCTAATTGAAAACAGAGTTAGGAGTGGATAGATGAAATGTCAGAGTTGGTGGTTGTAGTTACTGTCCTTCAGTTGAGCTGGATGGGAAGGAGCAACTCAACTCCTTTATGAAGACACTTGACCTTTAAAGCAAAATGCAAGCAGGTGACCCTGCACACAGCAAAGGCAAGGCCAGTCTGATCAGAGACTTGGAGAGAAGCGTATCTTCTGAGTATTGCACTGAGAGACCACCAGAGCTGGGTGGGAAGAAAAGCCACAGAAGAACTGCAGAACTGAAGAAAGGTGGCAGGATGTGCAGCCAGTGCACCCCTGTGAGAGGCCAAGGGTGAGCACAAGGAACGGGCTCTAGCCAAAAGAAGTCTCACAGGCAATGGGACAAAATTCTACTCCTCTAGTTGTTTAGCTTGTCCTGTCCTTTTTTTTTTTTTTTTGGTAAATACATAGTGTTACGTAAAAGTAATACGTGACTCTCGCCAACAATTTATCCCTGTAATTAGAATAAGCTAGTATATCTCAAATTTTTAGTTCAAAAGAAGTAGCTCTAACAATACAAAAGCACAGGGACTGCAATACTGGTCCAGAAGAGTGGTCCACTACGTCCACACTTCCACAGTCAAGAGCCTTACATGCTTGTGAAAATGATGCAATAGGAATGACAATTATTAATATAGAATAATGTTCCTGAATGGGACACTTAATCCGCCATTCATAGTTTCCAAAAGTTGAAGCTTTGTGAAGAAGTCATGCATGCATTGTTGTATATTTCTTTCTGTGCACTGGCACAAAGATAAGACTCCAAACACTGACTATACAATTTGGTGGGGTAAAGACATGTCTCTGTACTTTAGGTTTTAGTAACCAAGGTCTCTGCTGAAACAGGTAGTGGAAGCCCAATAGACACCAATAAAATTGTGGTTTTTACTCCAGCAGAGAATTTAACCTTTTACTCTTAGTGCAGACTTCCCAGAGGTGTGTGCGTAACAGGAATGCTAGGGCAAAATTTCTGGTTTCCTTGTTATCCATAAACAGCTGAGAAAGACTTTGGACCTTTTTTTCCACATCTTGGATCTTCTACCAGTTCTAATAAAGAAGGAGAAACACATCTTTTTACACAGCACCTTCCCCAAGAGCTAAAACCTGAAGTTATACAACACTCACACAGTCACACCACTACCATAAAAGGCTGACTTTCAGTGAAAAGAAATGCCCATGAAGACAGTTTTATTGCTTGAGAAGTCATGCAAATGCCGAACAAAGAAATTCAGTCTGAGTATCAAAAAAATCCAACCTGTATGACTGTCTCACAAACTGTCATTCAATTAAAATTTTTCAGCTCTCACACGTAATTTCTGGGCTTTTACATATTGTGTAAAAGATATCGCTACTTTTATTTCTCTTTGCATCTTTTGAACTTCAAAAACCTTCCACAGCAGAGGTTATATGAATCATCTAGCTTTTCCTATTCCAAATGTTTCACTGATCATTCATTATTAACTGAGTAAAATGAAGACAGCTATGATAAATTTTGATCTATCTCAAAGTATTAGAAAGGATATGAAAACATCTTGTTCATAGTACTAACTTTTACTTGACATATGAGGGTACAACCCCAGTTTTTTCACTGTCACAGACAATAAGGCTTTTATAACCCAATCACTTACTACTACATTTTTTTTTCCCCATTCCTAGTTTCAGCCTGGTCTGCCATTTACCAGAAATGCATTCAAACAACATAACCATGAAGGCACCGGATGTTGGTGACAGAAACCCTGCTGATATCAGCGATTAGGATCCTAACTGATGTCCATTTTTTTTTTTTCTAATTATGTTCTGTAAACAGTTCTACATACATATATGCCTTGATTTGAATGCTCTGGAAAGAGAATAAAAGGTCCATGGCTGCTCTTGGATCTGGGAGTAACATTTTTCAACACATCTCAGTAACTGGTGCTCTTTCCCTAAATATACTGCAAAATAATTGTACACAAAACTTGAAAATAGCTAGAGAAAACAATCCTTTGCAAGTGGCTCAACACGGGAATGAATGAAACACAACCTAGAGAGAAACTATGCTAATCCAGATAAAAAGAGGAGCTGTTTCATGTTAGTGAGTCAAGATCCTGGATCCTTGCTGCTTGTCGTCTGGCTGTCCAGACAGATGGGACAGACTGAGGTTGGTGGGGCTATTTGAGATGTTCTCCACAACCTAATAGATTTGGAAAAAGCTGTTACACTATTTTACTGATTTGTCTCTTAAAATGCTTTGAGTTTCACTCCAGCCCCCCTCAGCTTGGGCTCTCTAGGGTCAGGGAGAGTCAGGCCTATGTGCAAGGGAAGCAGACAGGGACGGAAGTTGTGCAAAGCTGGTCATGGACTTAATAAGGGCTTGATTCTGTACCAATGAAATCAATGGGAGTTTGGCTCATGTTTGCAATGGGAGGTGGATCAACGCTTTATGCCAGCTGTTCCCTGCTGGGTAGGGATAATCCCTTTGAAACAAAATATTTAACTTGTTCTCACTCTGTTGTTGTAAGAAGGCTTCCCATGATAAGGCTTTCATGAGAATTAAAAGGTGTGTCCCATTTTTTCTTCCAAATACCCGCCACTCCTGCACTATATACTTGCTGATCCAAGGGAAAAAAAAAAAAAAAAGGGAAGAAAAAAAGAGAAATCTGCTATTAACCATGTGGGTTTACAAAAAACACCACAGGAATGAGTTACAGGGTGGATCATCTGTTTGTTCTGCTGACCACGACAGCACTTCTCCCTGGAGCTTCCTCAGCAAGAAGATGCACCAGGGAGGCATGTTAATTCAAACAGCTACAGCTGAGGTGGGATCCCATGGGCAAAAGTAAAATAGCTGAAGTCCCTGCAGGCCAATAAGAATACGATACAAAAAATAAGCTGCCAACGGTCATGAAGAACAGAATGTGGGAACAGTATGAGAGAGACAGGACCTAAGGGAGGACAGTATTAACAAAAAAACTTAAGATATGTGTGTCCTGCAGTCTGGATCTAAGTACAGCATATAGTCTCAGTCGCTGTTTCTGGTTTTGCAGGGAAAATAGGGTCCTGAAACATGGCTTAAGTTGCCCAAGTTGCTTTAAAGATCAGCAGCATAATGCATGTGTTAGTCGAGTTCAAAAACAGTGTGAAAGTCGGGCCCATTTACCCCAGCTTTCAGTCTACTTCACTCCCTCTCACCCCTCTGGCTGAGATCCATCTGGCTGAAAGACCTGGAACATAAAGTATGCGAAGTTTTATAAAGCAATTATTTAATTTAGAAAGTCTCTTCCATCGCATTCTAATGAGATTTCCATAAAATATAGAGTCCTCCACGTCCTCCTGGGAACTTCTGTTTACTCTATAAGCCACAATATGTTTTGAAAAACTCTAGAAGACTTCAATAGATTAAACTTCTAGAGACAGAGTTGTTTGGTCCCACAACGAGGAACAAAGCTTTCTGAAGAGTTACGTTCTCCAGAAGCAGAAAAAGTATGGAATCATTTGAGCTTAAGAGACTGTGACATTTTTACAGAATGAAAGGAGAAACTGGGAGATACAATGACAGAGCTGGGAGCTGCATCTGGCTGGCTGTTCCATGGAGCATTCTCCTTACAGATTTTTATGGCTCTCCTAGCCCTAGTATTAAACACTTGACCTTTTTGTCAAATACTATTTTAGATTATTAGGTTGGATGATTAGTTACTAAATATATCATCTATAGTAAACAGGAAATTGTGTAGTCCAATGCTCCAGTCTCAGACCTTTCAGGTATTGCTCCCTTGGCATTTAACATTAGATCACTGAGTCCCCTTATATTAATTCAAGCCACCTGGTAAGCAAGAACTGCACAGCACTTTCACACAGGGCACAGGGATTTCTGAGGTAACACTACTAGAACAGGGATGTCTTCCTTAAAGCCCAGATAGAATTAAATCTAGCCAGGGGCACCAGGGGTAACACGAAAAACTTGTATAGGCATGTCAACATGGCTTCACCAAGGGAAAATCCTGCCTGACAAATCTGGTGGCCTTTTATGATGGAGTAACAGAATCAGCTGACAAAGGAAGAGCAACTGATGTCATCTGCCTGGATTTGTGCAAGGCCTTTGACACTGTCCCCCGCAACATCCTGGTCTCCAAGTTGGAAAGACATGGATTTGATGGATGGACCACTCAGTGGATAAGGAACTGGCTGGAAGATCGCACTGAAAGAGTTGTGGTCAATGGCTCAATGTACAAGTGGAGACCAGTGACAAGCGGTTTCCTTCAGGGATCAGTACTGGGACCAGTACTATTTCATATCTTTGCTGGCCACATGGACAGTGGCAGCGAGCGCACTCTCAGCAAGTGTGCTGATGACAGGAAGTTGTGTGGTGCAGTTGACATGCTGGAGGGAAGGGATGCCATCCAGAGGGACCTTGACAGGCTTGAGAGGTGGGCCCAGGCCAACCTTATGAAGTTTAACATGGCCAAGTGTAAGGTCCTGCACCTGGACCAAGGCAATCCCAGGCACAGATACAGGCTGGGCAACGAGTGGATTGAGAGAAGTCCTGTGGAGAAGGATTTGGGCCTGTTGGTGGATGATAAGGTCAACGGGAGCCAACAGTGTGTGCTTCTGGCCCAGAAAGCCAACCGTATCCTGGGACGCATCAAGAGATGTAGGATCAGAAGGTCGAGGGAGGTGATTCTGCTCCCCTACCCTGCTCTTGTGAGACCCCACCTGGAATACTTCGTCCAACTCTGGAACCGCCAACACAAGAACGACATGGAGCTGTTGGAGGGAGGAGGGCTGCCAAGATGGTCAGAAAGCTGGAGCACCTCTCCTGTGATGAGGACAGGCTGAGAGGGTTAGGTTTGTTCAGCCTGGAAAAGAGAAGGTTCCGGGGAGATCTTATAGCGGCTTTCCAGTACCTGAAGGGGGCCTAAAAGGAGGCTGGAGAGGGTTTTTTACCAGGTCCTGGAGCGACAGGCCAAGGGGTAATGGGTGGAAGCTGGAAGAGTGTAGGTTTAGACTAGATAGAAGGAAGAAGTTCTTTACCCTGAGGGTGACGAGGCACTGGAAGAGGTTACCCAGGGAGGCTGTGGATGCTCCATCCCTGGAAGTGTTCAAGGCCGGGATGGATGGAGCATGGAGTAACCTGATCTAGTGGGAGGTGTCCCTGCCATGGCAGGGGGGCTGGAACTAAATGATCTCTGAGGTCCCTTCCAACCCAAATCATTCGATGATTACTTCCCTTACCTCCCCTGCTAAACTGATAGCTTTAAGGATAATGTTGTAAGCATCATGAAGTCAAGAATAACAAGGAGCCAGCTCATGCCTAACAACACAACTTAGCCTACTGCCTACAAGTAAGTGCATTTGCCTTTTAAAGGTCTGTAAACCTGCACCCAGCAAATGACTTTGCCTTGTGTCTCTTTCCCCAGTGAACTCTTCCATACATGTCCCCAGTGCAGTATTCCCACATTGGAAGCAGAATTAATAATTTGCTTTTTCACCTCTACCTCGCAGCACTTTCATGCCCCATTTGGGAAACCTTGCTGTAAACTCAGTGTCTCCCTCCCATAAATCCCACCTCAAATATTTGAATTTAATGGTATGTGGTTACAGACAGCATCACCCTGAATACGTACTTGCAATTTTGGAAGACAAAATGACCAAAATTCTTTCTGGAACTTAAAATGGTTTTAATAGGAAGGGAGTAAAATGCTGGTGCATAAACATCTATCACTCTTAGAGGACAAGCCGCACAAAGAAGAAAAAAGAGCCTTATTAGTAAACACTGTGGAGCATATTTAGAAGAGCACCACATGGAGTCCCTGTAACATATTTATAGTGTACAAATTCAACTTGGACATAAAGAGATTTAAGATTTGGGTAACTGATTTCTCAGTATGAACAACTGATAGAACTACTTCATTTCTGAGCAGACTGGATCTGGTTCTGATCTCAGTTCTGAAATGCAGGACGGGTACAGCTCCGATCGGTTCAGTAGAAGCATTCCTGCCTGATATGAGGTGCGTTTGAGAATAGTTAGGAAAAAACACCCAAAGGCCCAGCCCTTCTAAAAAGCACACAGTGTCTGAATGGTTAATGAACAGTACATCCTAGCAAGGAGAACCACCATGCTCCTATAACCATTGCACACTTTTGTCTTTAATAATAATAATAAAATATTACTGAAGCTGGAGATACTCCACTGCAGTTAAAGCACAGTTATTCAGCAAACAATTACTTCCAAAATAAACTGCTGAAAACCTCCTGGGCCCCAGCAGCTGCCAAATTGAGTTCCTCCTGTCTCCCCTCTTTCCAGATGCCCTGTGTTGCTTACGTTACCTCTTGGAACGTGCCAGTGCAGTGACATGCGATGAGGCGAGGCTTAGCGCAGCTCCTGGTCATTGCTTTCAGAACCAGAAAGATCCAGGACTCCTCTGCAGTGCGAACAACAGCAACCTGCAACGGTGGAGCTGCAGCAGCTGAGAATTTGCTCCCCAGGCACTGCACAGATACTTGCTGATCCCAGAAAGTCACAGAACAAGAAAGCTTGGTTGCAGGCAAAGCAATCCCACCTCTTAGGTGTGGCATTACAGAAATGTGTGTTGGAAGGCTTGGACATTCATTCTTGACTACAAGCTTGGTCTCTGCAGCACAGGGCAACCCTAAAAATGCTTTTCTGGCCTAATCACAGGAACCAGCACATCCCTGTTTATCCCAGTGCTCCGTTCCCAGCTCCTACACCCAACTCATCAAACCCACCTGCTTCAGCTACCTTTATACCTCAGAGAAGTTTACCGCTGCCCTAGCTGGAGATTTAAACAGAATTCTGAAATCTACAGGCAAAGTGGTGATTGATTCACAAGCCCTTTTATACATATATATTGATGTAAGTACAGTCAGTCTTTTACCATGTTCAGCTCCCATATAAATAGGTGTAGAAACGGGCATGAAGCAGGAAAGGCAATTAACAAGAAAAGACAACGTAAAACAGTTGTGTCACATATAAGATCTTCATAGTCTAAGCTACTGACACAAAGGAGATCAAAAAAGGGGGTTTTAGAACACAGCAGGTTCATTGGCACCATTTAAGAATTTGTCTTGAGAAGCAAAATCACTGTTTATGCCACAGCTGGCCTTTGTCCATTGGTTTTACTACGTTACCAAATCTTTTTGCTAAAGAGAAAGAATTTTAATTCTACATAATTGCAATATTGCCTTGACCCTTTAAGTCCATGGAACTCTTCCAGGATGACATGAGTATGGAGCAGTGCAAGAATGTAAAAATTGTTATGAACCTGGTGCTTAGAGAGCTGTATTTGCTGAAGGCTTCTGTACTGCTCTAGACTGAAAATAAAAAAGTGATATATGCACAAACCAGTTTCAAACACATGATGAAATTTGCCATTTTACCCACTTATGTCTTAAATCAGTAATTTTCTAGTCCAGTATGGCTTATCAGAAGACTTCTGGAGTAGCATTTTACTTGCATAAATTCCACTAGCTTTTTCCATGAAAAGCCACTTCTGAAACAGTGTCACATCGATGAGTTTTTCCAAAATAAGTTAAAGTGAAATAATAGAAGTTAAAGACAAAATCCATAGCACAAAGTCAGTAGCAGAGCTGCAAAGAGCATGCCAAAGGTCCTGGCACTTAGATGTAGCAAGCCAGACCATTACAACTCCCCCAGCTGAAAACCACTCTAATTAGTCAGTTGTGCATCACAAAGTAGGGCATAAAGTTCTTCTCGGCAGTTAGTGGACATTAGCCAGTCATCTGTAGAAATTTAAGTGATTCATTCTCGGAATTAGGAAACAATTGGATTTCACTGAATCAGTCTGTGGTCCCAAGTACTCCAGAGCACGCCATGCCTACTCTCCCTCTCCTTCTATCTGAAGGCTTGTGTTTCTCAGTGCACTCCACATCTACTGACTCTTACAGGTAGCCTCCGTGCAAAACCTCCCTCTTGAGAGCGAGAGAACTATTCCGCATTTACAGTTGACTCTAAGGAGAAATCAAAATCCAGATTCCACCTCCAGAAGAGCATTTCCCAGTTAGATCATTTCAGGTTTTGTTCTCATACTACATGATTTTCAAGCACAGTTTATCAATTCTGATACATCTTATAACCTCCCAGAGGCATCAGACTTGTGGATATTTGCCCTCCTCAATATTTCCCAAGGAGTTTAAATGGTTTTAGTTGGTATGGAACAAACACACACAGCTATCCGATATAAATCATTATGGCCTTTGGCCAAAACATATGTTTTAGCTGTGGGCTTGTTTTCCTACGGCTAACCATTTTTTTCCCATTACATCCAGAAGAAAGGATAACACAGGCTACATTTTCTGAGAAGCAGTTTTCTTATAAATTAGGCCAAAACACAGTGGCTCAGCTTCCTCAACTAGGACCTTCAGGTCTGCACTGCAACCAGACATGTCCCAGGCACCATCTGCCCATCTGTGCAAATGTCAGCACAGTCACTCTGCTGTAGCCAGGACGGCTTGAGAAAACAGTTAGTCATGCTGAGAAAGTCTAATCTCCTTGGTCACAAAGTTCTAACGATAATTATAACAGGTCCACAGCTCAAAAGCCAAGAACATACCTATATAGGGACAGAAAATTGACACATGTGAAGGGTAAGATGTTATAAATCTAGTTGCTGGCATTAACACGGATGTGTTATATTCCAAAAACCAGAGCATAGCAAATATGTCTTTTTAGAACACAAAGCAGAAACTCTGCCTTTACCCACTGATGTTTCTAAGCTATTTATGCTCAGACCAGCTCCTGTCAGTTTATCACAAGCTGCATGTTTTCATTGCAATCTACTGCACAGCATCACTCCAGCTCAGCTGGCATTTGTGTTATGAGAAAACAAGATGGATTTCACTAATTTGCTTTACTCCTACCCTACATCAACTCCCATACGCAGAAAACCCCTTCTCTCTGTAACACTGGTGGGCCAACTTCAACACCTTGCTCATCCAGCTTCTCTTTTGCTTAGGCATCTGTTAGCCCCGGTGTTTTTGGAGCAAAAGGCACCATTTTTTGCACCTGAACACTTCACTGCAATGGTTTCTGTCTTGTCCATCAAATGTCATAGCAGAGAAGGGAGAGGAGAAAGGTTGGATGGTCCTACTAATAGGGCTTTCTCAAAACATCTTCCAGCGGTGCATTTAGGGCCTCCAGGACACCCTCCCCGTGGTTAGACTGAAAGGGCTGAGGAAGGTGAGCTAATCAAATTCTGGAGTACTTACGTTACTTCTATTATTACAGCTGAGGCACGTGATGAGCTTATATGGTCATTCCAGTGCAGTTTCCTCACTACTGAAGGCAGAAAAGAAAGAACACGAAACCTGAACAACACAATTACATGGTTTTTAAATAAGAAGCAAAGACTTTTCAAGACTAGATACAATATAAATTGTTATTAGCAAATCTGTACATCAACCAAAGATATATAACAACAATAGACTCCAAATAAATGTCTGGGCATTTAAGCTAAATTTTGTTTGGCACAGTGCAGGTTTGAGCTCCAGATGGGCCTAAGCCTAGGGGGAAAGACATATCTACCCACAGAGTAATACTGAAGCAAGATTTTATATCCTCTTCCCCCATACTGCATCTTTATCAATGGATTCTACCCTTTCTTTTTCAAACAGGGGTCACACCACTTCATCTGTAACTTCCACTGGTTCATTAAACCAACTAAGTGATTACCTGTTTGTCCCCCTGAAATATTAGGTCAGGTCTCACTGTGAGACCTCTGCAGATTATCAGCTGTGCAGAACGTCCTCATTCTACAGCTACCAAGACTAAAATTCTTAAACTATATATAAATTTATTCTTTCAGCTGGTAGTCAGAGCATACATTCTGGTTAGTGATGTTAGCAATTTTACAGGAAAGGTGGGAAATTTCGGTCACAACATGTTTACATGACTTTGTACAGACCCCCATTCATACACATACATTCTCTGATAAATTATTTGAACTTAATATTGCTACCTCTCCCTATGCTTTGATACTGCATCTGAGTCAGACCAAAGTCCAGACACGATGTCTGCTTCCCGCTTGCTGTTACACGTTGCTGCTGTGACAAAATGGCTGACAAGAGAGAAGAAAGCCTTTGAAGCGTTCCGCCAATTTCTGTCAAGAAGATCCCAGAAGCAAGGATAAATGTTTTTTTTTCTCTCGCAGGCCTCGCAGCTTAAAGTAGCAAAGGGTTCACTGCTGTTAGCTTTCTTATTCAAAACCCATATGAAACCACCAGAGGATATTGTGAAATGGCATAGGCTATAATGTCATCAATATCCTGGTGACACCAAGCTCTACGTCTCCTTTTCATTGAAGCCATATGTTACAGCTTCCTTGTGTCTGGCAGAGATAAGACATGGATGAAAGCCAGTTGGCTGAGTCTTTCTCTAGATAAGATGAAGGTAGTGTACGGGTTTGGCAAGAGAAAAGTGTTCTGAGTTGACAAAAATCTGCTTTCAAAGTTGAAGGAGACTCCAATTGTCAAAATGCATGAGGGATTTACCGCCTTCTGCCTCATCCTGGAGTCCCAGCTACAAAAGTGACCCAAATCCATTTGTCTCTTGCTAGACTTCACTCACTAGGTGCTCACTGGGTTTCAGTCGACCAGTCTGTTGTTGACCAGGCTCACAAGGTCAATGTGGGCCCTACTTTGCCATTACTGTCATCTAGCCTATTCATAAAGATGTCCAGTGACAAAGATTCTACCCCTTCCCAATCTACTGCAGTATGCCACCAGATTCCTAACAGAACACCAAGTGTTTCTTAATGATTAACTGACATTTTTCTTACTGTAGCCTATTGGTACATTCCCGCAGGAACATAAGGATTATTCTTCTTTTCTTTGGAGCAGTGTTTCTCATGTAGTTGAAAACGTACATTATCTTATTTAAGACTCCTCTTGTTTAGGTTAGACAACCCCAGATAATTCAATCTTTCCTCAGATCAGTTTTTTTTTAGACCTCTGATTATTCTTTTTGCTCTCAAGTTGGACTATATTTCTTGAAATGCAAGCCCCAAAAGCAGGTCACAGTAAATCAAGTGACTTTTAAAGCTTCTATTAGATATAGGCAGGCAGCAGTACTGTTTCTGCTCCAGGCCCTTTTGGCATATTTACTGGGCGGAGGATCTTTGCTTGTTATCTCTTCTGCAATATGATAGTATGCAGCTTAGCTGCAGCCAGCCCCCCAAACAAAATTACGCTTCAATAGCACAGAGACACACAGGTCAATGCAAACCCAATAAATTCTACACTCATTTCCCAAATTCACAGCAACATTTTGGGTAACGTCCTGTTCCTCTGAGATGTCCATGCTTTTTGCCTGCAACTCCAAGCTCTCCTCTTAACTGTTGAGTCTCCCTGCCATCACATCAGCTTTCTTTGACCTCAGCTACTCCCACCATTAAGTGAGACCTTTCTCCTCTAAAGCATTCTGTCCTAATCTTCTCTCATGTCCAAAGATGCTGATTCTTCCAAAAGCTTGAGTCTTTATCGCTCCTTTTAAAGCCTTTCCCTCGTCCTTACAGAATTTTCCACTCTCCACTTCCCTGCTCCCCAAATGGAGAAGCAGGGGGAAATAATTTTCTCAGCCCATTTGACTAGATGATCTTTGGGGTTAATAATCTAACACTGTCCCTTGGCTGGCTGGCATGGGACACAGCCCTGTCAGTTCTGCAAAGCTGCCTTTCCACAAGCCCAGCTAGAAGCCATAAACTGGGTATAGACACACGTATCCATCAGCCACCACAAGATTGCCCTTAGTCATGTTGTGCTGGCGAGGGAAATGGGTTCATCCCTCTCAGAAGCACACTTCATCATTTGCATATGTCTCTTGCCTTTTATTTCCACAGTGCTACACTGTCACTAAGGGACTATTCTGGAAGCACAGAGGGAGCCTTCTCAGAAGCTTTGACTAATGCAGGATAAGGTTGCTTACTCTATTGCAGGGCAGAGAAGAATAAATTAAAAAGGACAAATTACATGTGTTCTCCATACTTTGCATGAGCTGCCAAAAGCATGCTGGCCTGAGTACACTGATGCCTGGCTTTCTTCAAGAAAAGTGAATCAGGGACATATTCTCTAATTTGGGCAAAGTAACTCTGCAGACAGAGCACTACACCTCTTGGTAAGGCTCAACACCGTGTCCAATAAAAACAGGCGACTGGGAGAGTCAGAAACTCTTTGGCACATAAGTAAAAGGAAGAGTATGTTAAATGAAGTTTCTACAAGAACAAGGAGAATGACCAAATAAGAGCTGCTCACTTCTTAATTACTCTATCTACTAAAGAGACAGGCAATATTTTTGTAAATTACATGGTCTCCATGTAGCACAAAGAAGTTACTGTCCTTCCTCCCTCTCCCTCAATGAAATTTATGATTCTGCAATTTATTAAATCTCTCTCTCACATGTGGAAATAAAAAATAAAACAGAAAGAAAAAAAGTCTTACAGATACCCCCAGAGAAGCGCAAGAGGCAGCCAGCTGAGGCAAACAGCATGCCAGGGTCTCATGCAGGAACTAGGACTATTAAAAAGGGGAAGCAGATACTTTAGAAAAATTCCTGATAGCATTGATGTTCAGGTTAGGCTGCCCAGGGAGAGAACTAATGTGTTCTCGAATCATTACTGGGGATTTCTGGTGACTGTCCTACCTTTCATGAAGCAGCTACCCAGATCTGTAGTGTGAACAGCCAAGATCTCATGGCTTTCTCATCAGATTTAAGGGGAGTGCTGCGGGGTCCTCATGTTTCATGCCCTGGAACTACAAACTGTGCAGTGACCATCTCAGTACTTAACATATAAATGCATTTAGTATAAACAACAGCCCTGAAGAAATGCAAGCTTTATCTGCACTTGGGAGACTTTTTCAGTGTTTTAGGAAAAACGCACGTAAATATGCAGACCCGTAGGTTTCCACAGAACCATCTGGTTAAAAAAGAAGTGACAACAGACTCATGCTCAAGAGGAAAGGGCAGTATGGCTAAGTGAAAACAACACCTGGGGTATATGCAATGTTACAGTTACTGTTCTGGGCTTCCTCTAGGATGAACCAAAGACCTTATTTTGCTGGATGCTGAATGCCCTGAAATCCCATTACATGTCTCAGGAAAGGACCTTAATGGTTTTATTGGAACCCATATCTGCACATATAACATGGCCTTTGAAGATGAAAAGGTCTGGTTTTCTCTGCTTCCATTTGTTGCCTCTTGGTTGACATGTTCCTATATAGACACTCAATTCCCAGATATCTGTTGCCTAATCAGGGACATCAATAACATCCTCAACAGGAAAACTCTGGAAGATCTATGAAAGTCAGAAGTGTGAGGAATACATCTCAGATGATGCAGATGCGGTCATTGCTGTATGATCAGATAAGCAACATTGCAAGTTCATTTTTGTATGCTAAATAAAATAAAAATGTCAATATTTACACATAACCTTCAAGGCTCTTACATTTGCAGCTCTTTAGTATTCAGCGCAGACTACATTTTCTTTAGTCCGTTACCAACAGCTTGGAAATTTAGTTAGAGGATGCAACCCAAATGTTCCTCCAAATGTTGTTTCCAAATGGTCATCTTGAAAAATGCTGTTTAGAAGGATGAAACCTTCATGTGAAGATATAGGAGCCCATGTACAGAGCCATATAAACTGCAGGGAAATCATCTGAAGATTAAAACCACTAATGATAAAGATATTACTGTTAGGCATAGTTTAATTTGTTGGTAACTAAATCACCAGAGGCTTTTTACAGGCTGCTTGGAACCTGACTATTGTGTACTGCACATTCAACCTCTAAGTGTACAGTGACACAAACAAATAAAAGCAATCATAACAGTTGAAATGTAGGTAGAGACACAATTGAGAACATCTGTATTGTAAGCACAAATAAATTAGAAATACTGAAGTCTTTTGTAGCTGTGAAACTGAGGGATAAAAAAAATAACCTACAGCACCTGGATTAAGCAGTTATAAATAATGTATAAAGGAAAAATCTCATTACCCCCTGTGTAAACTCCCCCCCAATGAAATATATTTTATGAATGTTGCATCACAGTAATAAATGCAGCATTTGTTTTCCCCATAAACTTTCCATTTCATAACTATAAGATAGTTTGGATTTGGAAATAATGGCCAGTGAACGTACTGTTTGCAGGATTAGTTTCCCTCAACAAGCAGCTTTGAACTGACCTTCAGTTTTTTGGGCTAAAGAGCAGAGACTTACACAGGCTTAGCAGAACTCATCCTTGTGCCTACAAAGCTGTGGCAGTGTTGTATTCTACTTGCAACAGAACCATACTGTATAGACAAATCCAACAGCACCACGAGAGAGTATTTAGACACTGAGTCTTGAATGTTGTAACTGCCTGATATCATGGAAGATTTTATGAGATTATACTAGATAAAGACAATATACGAATGTGGAAAGTCTTCCCTTTGTAAAAAGCCAGGTCTTATAGCTGAATGCTGCACACTGCAGGACATACAGTTTCTAAAAAGAGCAAGTACCGTGGAAAAAAAAATTAGAATGCTTCCTTTCAGGTTTCCAGCTTTTCTTTGCAAATATTCAGTTCTGTGTAAAAAAAGCCAGGACTGATTCCTCTCTTATGTTAGCTTTACACCAAGTCAGTTTTGCTGAAGTGCTCAACAGATTAATTCTAGGTTTAGTCCGTGTGTTACTGTCAAATCGCACCAGTGGCTTTTCTGTTGAAGATACCTTGATTTCCCACACACAAAAAAAGGGTCAGTTTCCTGACGATCCAGGGTAGCAATCGCTGATTCCCCTCGGGAGATTCTCTGTACACCTGAAACACAATCACCAAGCCACAGCATGGTGAAATGGGCATGAGAGTGAGGATGGGAGGCTACAGAGGAAGTCAGCATCGAGAGTCAAATTGAAACCTAACGGATTATAAATTAAAAGGATAAGAACTGGCTGAGATAAAATGTCACAAACACAAAAATATTATGAAGTTAGGTTTGAGTCTGGAGCACTTTCCCTTTATGATTAATGATTGGGCTCAACCAGGATGGGAAAGGCAAAGCAAAGTTCCTCTTGAACTAGCTTAAAAATGCCACAGCTAAAAAAAAAAAATACAGGAACATCAATTTCAAAAAATAACAAAACAAAACCCCCTCTACTAAAATGTAAAGGTCAGGAAAGATTTGGGTGTTTTAAAATGCTGTCTTGAAGAAATTTCATAAAGGTTAAGATGTCATGTAGTTTCAGAGTTATGGGCACTGGAGGGGGGGTCCTTGAGTGCCAGCTATTCCTCGGGCCACTCGGTGACTGTGAGCTGCAATGACAGTGGACAGCGGGAGGCTGGCGGATCAGAAGCTATCACTGCGCCACTGGGGAAAACCCGTGTCTTGCTCCCCAAAGAATGTAGAGCTGTGCAAATATTTCAGCATCCGAGACTCAGGCAGTGGATAAAATACAAAAACATGCCTTAAATAACATACAAGGGTCTAATGTAAATTTCCCACAGCAAATATATTCAGCATTCAGGCTCTTCAACTCAGTCCACTGTGTCCGGGAGGAGCAGGAGGCATGGCAGGGATGTTACTCAGAGCCCGAGTTGTTCCTGGTGGCAGCCTCTGGTGAGCAGTGCAACACGCCAGAAACGTGTGGATCCCTTGTGGTTCGACATCCCTGAGGGCACACGGTCAGGCAGGGCAACACAGGAGCTGTAACACTTCTCTTTCCAGGTCTTACAGATGAAAACGGGAAAGGCAACATGACTGTGGAAGAGTTTGGAGGGCGAGTTTTCCTTCGCCTGTGCTCTGCTATGCCTGCTTGGCAGCTGTTCAGCTGTCTCCCTCCTCCTGCAGGCTCCCACACTCTGCTCCCGTTTAGCACTGACCTGGCCCTCCTCCCTCGCCTGTCTTGTTCTCCAGTTCCCCCTCTCTCCTCTGGTATCTAGTTCTCTCATCCAGTACTGCTGTTTTGTATCAACTAGAGTCACTGAAAACAACAGACTTTGTGGCTTGATTTCTTTTCCCCACTCTCATCTTTGTGACTTTCAGACTTGAGTCCATATCTCTGGAGTAAGAGCTACCTTCCTCTGCTTCAAATATTCCCCCCCCACCTCCTCTTCAGATCCTCCCTGGAAGTCCAGTTTACCCGACTTTCCATTTTTGGCATGCTGGCTAGTCAAGTGGTCCTACATATTCTTTCAGAGCAATTTGGGGAAGGAAAGCCCAGTGATTTCCACCCAGAGAACGCTACCCAAAGCTCATACCATCACCATGCCTCAGCAAATGAAATCTGGTTCAACATGGCACGAACTTCACTTGTAGACAAAAGGCGAACTAGCAAAAGGTGAACTATTTGCTTTTAATGACCAAACAACCGCTAAACAGAGATCATAAAACAACACAGAGAGAAGAAAATCTTAGAAAACCTATAACTGTTCTAAAATGATGTTATAAGGAGGGTAAAATCCCACAATGTCAATTATTTCATGAAGAGAAATAAAAGACCGGTATTACCAAAATATGATCTAGAGCCTTTCTCATCACCAAGAGGTGGCACTTTTCTAAATGGAGATTTAATTAATACAATGATCTTAAGTTATGCTAGCCTTTAAGCTCCTTTCCCTGTTTCTCCTTTTGCTTGTTTTCCTCCTTTCTTATATCCTTTTGTTGCATGGGGCAAGCAGCCCGTGACAGCTACCAGGAGGCCTGATCCTCAGCCCTCTCTCTGGCAGTTCCGCACTGCTCAAGAGAAGGGCAGAATTAAAAAGAGATCTTTTGCCCTGGCTCCTTGGGTTGTGAGATCTTGCTCAAAAATCTCCTGCCTCTGCAAAGGCAATATAGCAAGGACAGGACAAGACACAGCTTCAGAAACCTGGACTGACAACCCTAGGATGGGAGGAGGAGGAGAAAAGCAGCCTAACTTTGTTTTCCCAGTCCTTCCTGACTGAGACACTAAGTGTAGCAGGTTATGGCTACAGGTGTGTGTAGCAGAGTACACTACAGGTCTGACCACTCCCCTTTTTTACTCTCTGAAGAAGGTCATGCAAAATTACAGTGCTCCATAAAGAGTTACTTCAGTAAAAAAATAGTAACGGCACCAAAAGTTTCCACAGTGTTGCGTTTCTGTTTTCTTGGTTTACATAACTGCTTGGTTCCTCAAAAACTACCTCCGAAAGTTGCAATTTCTTTCTGCCAGTATAATATATGCAATTATTTCTCTGAAAAGCTGAAATGCTCTGCTTCAGGTAGTAAACCAAGCTGTTAGGCCAGTAAGTTTGAGAAACAGCAGCAATGCAATAAAGTATAACTATCCTTTGTAGAAAATAAATACATCATCATTCTTCAAGAAAACTGGAAAAATGGCACAGCTGACATAATTTCTCACTCGGTGACCAAAGCCATTTTCTTGTATTGAGTTTGCCTGGCCAGATTTCGGTGGCAAGGCGGGGCTGTAGGGGTGGCTTCTGCAAGAAGCTGCTTGAAGCTTCCCCTAAATCTGATAGAGCCAATGCCAGCCGGCTCCAAAGACGGACCCGCCGCTGGCCAAGGCTGAGCCTATCAGTACTGATAGGATAGGAACATCTCTGTGAAAACATGTTTAAGAAATGGGGAAAAAGAACTGCGTCACACAACAACCGGCAGAGAGACAGAGGAGTGAGAATATGTGAAGAATTCAAGGTCAGTGAAGAAGAGGAGCGGGGGGAGATGTGCTCCAGGCACCGGAGCAGAGAGTCCCCGGGGCTGTGGTGAAGCCCATGGTGAGGCAAACTGTCCCCCTGCAGCCCTGGGTGTGACAGTGTGTAGGTGTCCACCTGTGGAGGACCTCACGTCGGAGCGGGTGGATGCCCGAAGGGGGCTGTGACCCCGCGGGAAGCCCATGGTGGAGGACGTTGCTGCCAGAGCCTGTAGCTCATGGAGAGAGAGAAGCCCATGCTGGAGCAGGCTGGCTGGCAGGACTTGTGTGACGCCACAGAGGACTCACAGTGGAGCAATTTCCCCTGAAGGACTGCACCCCAGACTCATGTTGGGGTGGATTGCCCCTCGTGAGGGGACTCACAGCGGGCAGTCTGTGATGAATTGCCCCTTGTGAGAGGACTCACGTTGGAGAAAGGTGTGTGAAGATTGTCTCCCCTAAGAGGGACCCCACAACGGCCCAGGGAAAGAGTGAGGAGTCCTCCTCTGGAAGAAGAAGCATCAGTGGAAATGACATCGCATGAACTGGCTGCAACTCCCATTCCCTGTCCCTGTGGGGATGTCTTGCCTGGCAGGAAGGGAGAGATGGGGGGAAGGTACTATTTTTTTTTAAGATCTGTTTTTATCTCTCACTACCTTTCTCTGATTTGCTCTTTAATGCATTTAACTGATTTCCCCAAAATCAAATCTGTTTTGCCCGGGATGGTAGATGCAGGTGATCTCCCTGTCCTTATCTCAAACCATGGGCCCTTCAATATATTTTCTCTCCCTGTGTAGCAGAGAAGGGGGGTGACAGAGTGGCTGTGTGGGCACCTGGCTGCCGGCCAGGGTCAAACCAGTACAGTGCAATGCCCACTGTGTACATCTGGGTGGCAAAAGACAGAAGTCCCTGGCTCATGTGTGCTGGCAAAGCAGCTCACAGCATCCCCCCTGCTCGTCCTCAGCCTCTAAGCACACACTGTGCCTTCTCGGAGCCTCCCGGCCACTGGCTCACATAAATCTAGGTTTATTTATAGTTTATCTCAATAAAGAAAAGGTATTTGAACATGTTTGTCTTTTCCCTCTCTTTCTTACTCCCACAGACACAGACGTATATGCACACTTATGTATGCACGCACATAGAAAACATTCACCCCATCTTATTTTTCAGTTTAGTGTCAAAATTATGTTGAAACACATTATTAAGGCATATTTTTTCTATCTGAAACTGGCTAGATTTTTCCCTAACAGCTGCACTCTAGATTTTAATTAAATAATACCAGTTGTGCCTTATTTAACTAAGCCAGCACATCTTCCTTATATTTGGGTATGTTAATTTAATTTTTTTTTTTCAAATGAATAGGTTTGTATTTTGATCTGTAGCTCTCTACAGCTCAAAAATATTGCAAGTCAGTGTAGCATTACCTAGGCATAGGCAAGGGCATTTTTTTTTGCCAGGGCAAATTTCGGCCACATTTTTAGCAGTCTTAATTTAAGCTAACAGACTTGTTCCTAGAAAACAAATACGGGGTAGTCAAACTCCCTGTGCCTTTGTCTCTCTGATTTGCTGCTGCTGCAAACCAAAAGGCAACAAGCTGAAGGCCACCTTCCTATGCATGTTCCCATTAGCCCGTGAAAAGCCTTTGGAGTCACCACTTCTGTTGCCAATGCTATTTAATCGAAGAGGGTTTTTAGGGAAATTGAATCGGTACAGTGTTAGGGCACAGTGACAAAAAAAAAGTTATAACGGATCCCCCACCCACTCAGAAGCTCAATATCTGCAAACACTCTATAAAGGAGCCAAAACAAAGGTGTATCATCCTCTTTGATACCCATGAATGACACCTGGGAAGGGTCTTATCCAAGTGAAAGGTAATGGGAGGCTAAGTAGTTCCTTCCTTCTGGCAGATATAACATCTGGTAGATTGTTTTTACTTCATGCCTTTTACCTTGGAATTCCTTGTAGCTAAACTGAGGAAGTGTGGTCTGGATGATTGGGTAGTGAGGTGGATCGTGAACTGGTTGAAGAAGGGGTGTGGCCAGTAGCTCAAGAGAGGTTCTCCTCCCGCTCTGCTCTGCTCTGGTGAGGCCACATCTGGAATATTGTGTCCAGTTCTGGGCCCCTCAGCTCAAGAGGGACAAGGAACTGCTTGACAGAGTCCAGGGCAGAGCCACAAAGATGATGAAGGGAGTGGAACATCTCCCTTATGAGGAAAGGTTGAAGGAGCTGGGGCTCTTTAGCTTGGAGGAGGCTGAGGGGTGACCTCATTAATGTTTACAAATATGTAAAGGGTGAGTGTCAGGAGGATGGAGCCAGGCTCTTCTCAGTGATGTCCAATGACAGGACAAGTGGCAGCAGGTGCAAGTTGGAACACATAAGGCTCCAGAAAAACATTAGGAAAACCTTTTAACCTGTGAGGGTGACAGCGCGCTGGAACAGGCTGCTCAGGGAGGTTGTGGAGTCTCCTTCTCTGGAGACATTCAAAGCTCGCCTGGATGTGTTCCTGTGTGACCGACTCTAGGTGCTCCTGCTCTGGCAGGAGGTTTGGATGAAATGATCTTTCGAGGTCCCTTCTGACCCCTAACATTCTGTGATTCTGTGAAATGTAAGTCTTGATACATTCACCTCCTAAAGCTACTGGTGAGCAACAAAAAAGCCCATAGAGAGTGGGAGCACGCCAACAAAATTGTTGTTTTAAGGGAATAAGAACTCTCCTCCCTTAATCTAGTAAAGAACTCTTTCTCCTTAAGAGAAGAGTCACACAGAATGGCTGCTGACACAGCAGCCCACAGAGGTTTGGAACATGCCCCTGTGAGCAGCACCTCTTCTGTATCGCCTGCGTACCGTGTTGCATCACCAACTGCCATCAAGTCAGATGAGATCTACACTACGAGCAAGAAATAGCACCTGTAAAATAAACTTAAGGAGAACACATCTAGAAAGCTGTGCAGGTCAGTGGGACTAGCCCGGCTGTGCGCTTGCATGATTTATAACAAGGAAAAGTTGGGTGCACTTTCTGTGAAACTTTATTACCACCTCGTCCTTGGAAGTGGCAAACAGCTTTTCTGCCCTAGTTATTACATACATCACTACAGGAATAAACGGAACATGCAGAGTGTGCTACCCAGAGCCTGCAGGGTGAACCAGATCCATTATAGGGTTGGGCAGAGGCGGTGACGAATGGAAGTGATTACGTAACAACCAGCACCTGCAAGAGCAGCCATATCTAAGTCTTTAAGACAAATAAAATGTACATATTTGCATCCACAGGGAAGAGTTGTGCCATTTCTGAAAGAGCTGTGAAGATTTTCTCAGCCATTGCACTATTTGTCTCCATGATACTGTGCTTCCAGTGTCATGTACAGTATATCCTATCTGTCATCAACTGCAACCTCAACGGCTGGTTGACATGGCCCTAATCAAGACAGATACAAACCCCAGTAACAAAGGTATTGCTGTCCCCAAAGCAAAGTTGACACAATTGGCTGGCATGTTTATTTAAATGGCTCATATCTATCCTGTTAACACATTCCAAATCAAAGTTCACGTTGTTTATTTTAAAATGAATTTCGGTCTCCCACTCTCCTTTGTTTCTGAATGTCTGTGTTTCTGACAGCTGACAAAGGGCATGCCGACGATTTGCAGTATCCACAGCTGGTTGTGTGGTGCAGAGGGACTTACCCCACGTAATTGTGCTGTATGTGCCTCAGCCGTAGAGGAAACTTCCCACTGAGTGAGAGCTGAGTTCCGCAGTGAGGATGGCTTGTCTTGCTCTGGTATTGTTTTCTTTTCACTATGGGGAATTTGCTCTATGTCAAAGCCTAGCAAAAGCAACCCTGGGAGAACCTGAAGTCCCTCCTTGGGTAGAGCACACGGGAACAGGCACAGTACTGCCAGCCCAACCACGTAGTTCCTATGCCCATTAACTTTGGCACCAGGCAAAATGGTCACACGGCTTTAAGTGGGACCAATCTCTGCTCTACCATGCAGGCCCTGTTTATTTGTGTCAGAGTGATTCCACTGCCTTGTTTCTGAGTAACCCTGAAGAATGTCAACTCAGAGACTCCCGCTTTTGCAAGTCGAAATCCTATCTCCTTTGGCAGGATGCTCTCTTGCACACCAAAAGGAATGGAGCAAGGACAGATGGAACAGAATCTCTGAACTGAAATACCCAGAATCTTTGGCTCCAGATCAAAAATTTATAATTTTTGGCCATCTTCGATCAATAGGCTTCACAATTTCCAGTAGTGGCCTGACACGGGGATGTATGTTGTTCAATAACTCCACGTTTTTCCTTTATTCATAGAAACTTGGTGTTCAACGCCCTTGTGAGATGGCTAAGGCAGCATCACATTCTCTTTTGATGGCACATATGCCACACATTTGCATTGCTTATACATCACATCAGCTTTTAGTTTACAGAAATCCTCACTAAGTCTATCAACACCAGGGTGCAGAAATTCATAAATGAGCTACCTGCAGGTGACAACAGCACAGGAAGAGTCCTGGTGTAATTCTTGACTATTCCCAAGCACCAATGGCTAAAATATGCTTGAATATGTGTCATGTGCTTTGGTAACATCCAGCTCTTGGAAAATAAGATTCATGCTCTTTGCCTTTACCCTGCAAAATGTTCACTTATAGATCTAATAAACGGTAACGCTGGACAAAGAGACACTTGTTTCTTGGTTAATCATACGACCTGAGAAAACGTAAGAAAAAAGAGAGAGATCCCAGCAAAAAAGCCCTAAGGAGAACAAAAGAAATATGCCAAGAGAAAATACGACATACATACTTTATACATGTTTAATTTCTGTTGTTTTGGTTGGAAAACAGCTGCAGGTGTCCTCTAATTATATCACCATTTTCACAAATATCAGCTGTCATATTTAATTTGTTACATTTACCATCCAGCCTCCTCAAACAGCACACTTTTTTCATTACACATTTGGTGCCAGAGTTTCTAACGTTCAAGCTAACTTTCAAGCTAGTCAATTAATGCATTATTTACAAGTGAAATGTTATTAAAAACAGATTCTTAATTTACTAATGATTTAGTAGACCCCAGGCAATATTCCAATTTGTTTTTATTGAAATTGGAAGAACACTTAGAACAAAGGGGAAAGTAATGTCAAGGATATTTTGGCCTATTCATCTATGCTCTACTTTCCGTGGTATTATGTCTACCCCTACATCTTCCCTCCCTTTTTTATATTGTATTTTTAATACATAACCTAACCAGTTGCAGCATGATTGAGGGGAAAGGTCTATGAAAAATGGAAAACAGCACAAACACTATTGTGAGTTTTGTTTTTAAAAAGCACCAGGCAGTCTGGAATGACTCAATACACATGTTCACCATACAATACAGCATATTTTGATTTACAGCGCTGTTCTAGCAGCACAGCAGGTTAAGAAGGTTAGAAGTCAAGGGAAATTAAATGTTATTAGCATTCCACCATTGTTGTGCTGTACAAAAGTGAGTATGTAACTTTTCAAATGCATTTTTAAACTCAAATTTGTTTCTGAGGCTTTTAGTTTGTCAGAAACTTTTACGACCATGTCCTTCCCATTTTTTGCTCCTTTCCCTCTCCTATCTGTGCCTGCTCAGGATGTCCATGAAAAACTATTCCCACTCCCACCTTCTCTCTTTGCCAAATTGCCACTACCTACAACAACGCTGTTGTCACTAAAATGTTGACATTCACTATTTAGGGCCACTTAATACAGGAAATATCTGCGACTCAGTGGCAATACTAATCAGTCACAAACACGAAGCATCAATATTTGAATGGTGACCGTGATAGCTTCAAGATATGTATTACTTTGTGTTTGTTTTCATGTGGGAATAAGTGAAACCAAAGCAGGAGTTCATGATCAGGTGTGTGTTTTGCTCCCACAGGGTGGTTTACCAACCACAGATATGCCCAAACCAAACCACAGAGTTTCAGTTTGACTTTAAGGGCAATGTGGAGGATGCTTAGATTTTGGGCTTTGTCACTCACATGTATGCAAACCCCTAGGTCAGACCCAGGTGCGGACATCTTCCTTGGGAGATATAATCCCGTGGGTAAGGTGGCTGGGGCTGAGGATGTCTAATTCAGGCACAGTAGCTCCAGCAATCTTAGGGAGGCTAATGAGGAGGCTAATGGGTGTTTTCAGAGAGCAGATAGGGCCTTGGGTCTGGTTGTTTCTACCCACATAAAGTCTGCACCAGAAGAAACTTTTAATCTGTGGGCAAAATATTACCACACCTAGCTAAATAAGAGCCAACCCAGATAGGTCTACACCTCTGCTACCTCCCTTAAAGTGACAGGAGAGACAAAGCCAAGGCCTTTTTGTGCCTCAGACTGACATTTGTAAAATAGAGATAACATTGCTGCTTTACCTTGCAAAGCTGGTACAAAGATAATTTCAGTAAATGTCTGGGATGATCTCTATGATGGGAACTCACACAAAACAGACAAATGGATCTGTACCTTCCCCTACTGACCACTAGTGTATTTGGAAGACCTCCTGTACTGTTACCTCTTAGGTTTGGGTGTGAAGTCAGATACACCAGGCTGACCACGACACAACTCTTTACTGACACAGAGGCTCCAATCCCTGCTCTGTCACCAAGCACTCCTGGTCTCTGAAGGCTGCTGGGTGCCCAACACAGCACCAGTTTCAATGTCCAGGGTGGCGAGCTGGCTGTGCATGACCCTCTTGAATGCCTTGTGGCCAAGCCATCTGCTGCATTGGTCCCAGACCACCTGAGGTTCGTTCTCTGGTGAAGGGTCCTGCAAAGCCACAGCCATTATCAGAGCTTTGACCCTCGTCTACTTCATCAAAAGCTGCTGACAGCCAGCGCTGACCTGACCCACCTCCAGTGGCTGGTTCAGAGGAGGGAGAAAACCTTCCTGCCAGCACTGACCCAGCTACCTTAGCTTAGGGGGAAGAGGTGGGGGCTCTGGATTTACAAGTCCCTGCTCTCATTTCTGCTGATGAGCTGTTGTGCTGGATCATTGGAAAAGAAGTCATCACAAAGTTTCAGACTTTGCAAACTAATGTTGTGTTTATTCAACTTTCCAATCATTCCTTTCTACTATCTGTGTTTCACATACCGTGAAACTGCACTACACTGTGCAATTGAATTAGTTGTACAGTGACTCAAAGGCATTAAACAATGACTTTGATATTTTAAGTACTGTCTAGGAGGGATTTTTAATTCCTTCCTCATAATGAAACAAGCAACACAAGAAAAAACCCCACAGTTACACAACCCTAAAACATCGATTTTCCTCTTCCATCCTGGGTAGACCCCTCTGACACAGAACAACAAAAAAATATCCTTAAAGCCTTCAGCTTATTTAGTAGCAGCATAAAAATAAAACAAGCATTGACACGCAATTTTAGTGCCACCCAGTAACACAAGAAATAAATCCCTGTTACTAATGCATTAAGTCCACAGTATGTACTAGAAAGGTGAATCCTACAAGAACCTTCCAGGTGCTATGGAGTCTACGGGTAGAGACGTCCATCCTTCTCCAGCTGCAGCTACATCTGCAGAAATGGCCACTGCCCCAGATACAGCGCTGGTTAGCAGAGCCCCAATTTTTGAATTGTTCAGAGTAAACCAATTCATTGTGATTGAGACAGGTTAGGGAGTGCCCACACAAACAGCTTAGCTGGCAGCTTGGAAAAAGGTGCTAATTTTTGGAAAAGGAGTGGTGACAAGCAGCTAGAAAGAAGACAGTCCCACTGCTGGCACATCTACAGCTGGAAGAGTAGATGCACCAAGACTGCACCCCTTGCTGTCTCCCCTGAGAAGCGAGGGAGAGGGAAAAAAGGAGACCGTTGTGCTTGAGCTCACTTGGCCAGCAGGATCCCCAGGGTGGTGCTGAAGCAAACAGCTGCTGCTTGGACCATGGGGCTGTGGCGGGTCCCAAAATGCCACCCTCACTTCACAGACAGCAAGGGGGTCAGCTGCCACTATGGCCCAAATCACATGGAATGAAAGCCAATTCGGTCACCGTCAAAAGAGTCTCTTGCTGGAGACTGTGCTAAAAGTGGGAGTGGAAAGAGGGAAAAATGAGTGAAGAAATGCTGTGAAACTATTGGCATTAGCTGCTAACAGCACAGGGCTGGGCACCTAAGTGATGACTCACATCTGACAATAAATACATGAATAGTTGTTGAAAGCTTGTTTGACTTTCACAAAGGGGTTTAAGCAAACATTTGTCTGTTCATTAGTCTTGAGCAACGCTTTTATGGCAGGAGATTCACTAAACCTTAACATATATCTGCAAGTGAGATATTTGGTTGTTTTAGAGATTAAGACACAAAGCAATGCACACTGCTTACATGAAATAGCCTTCAAATACCTGTAATGGAGTGAGATACAGTTATTAGACACTGGCACTGTGAATCTTCATTCTCCTAAAGGTTAGCTGGGACACCACGTCTCTGAAGATAAAGCCTTAAAGGGCCCATTTCTGCCACTGCTCATGTGCCTGCATCAGCTTTCAAGATTCCCTGGCTCGTTTTAAAAAGCAGATGAATGAAATCTGCTTCATGAATTAAATCATACGGGTGTATGGTAAAGTAATTCCTGGTTACAGCTGGTGTCATAGAGAGAGTCTCAATGCTCACAAACTCCTCAGGACAGATCACAGCACAGACGGCTCTGTTCTGCATTTGGAAAATGTAATTTGAGTAGGAAACCCCTTCTCCAAATATCCTGAGCTGACAGCACCACAGCCACAACATTTTTGTATTAGAAGTTTGCCATGGTATCAGATGGCATGGCCAAGAAGCACACCTCAGGCCCCAGAGGTTGTCTGCGTGTGGGCAACACCCTCCTTACAGCCCTTTTGTGCTCACGGGAGCCTGGGCCAGCTCCCTGCCAGCCCGTGTCCTGCCACAGGGCTGAAAGGCTGGTGGGTTGTGCTCGCCTCGCTCGTCGAGCTCTGACTCAGGACTTGTTATGGTAGCTGGAAATCAGGAAGACCCAACATGCTAAGCCTGAAGTCATTAAGAAGGGCTCCCTCCTTTAGGGCTGCATTGTACAATTTCTGCTATATAAGGTGTTCAAGTGAAACAATGAGCTTGGATGTCTCTATATATGTTCAATCTACAAAGCAGACTGGTAAGATGTAACCAAATCCTCAGTGATGTAACACTGACTTCAGCCTAACTATCCTGATTTAAACCTATAAAAACATAACTATTCTCAAGTGAACAAGTTATACTTTGCCTTCTCTCTCTGGGTAGGCTTTTTCCTGTGAGCAGTGCTGCAGAGTGTAATGTTAAATGTGATGAGGGTCAGCAGTAACGTAATCACAGATCTGAGGTCTCCAATTTATGCGCCTCTGTGTCTTCACCTCAGCTCACCAAATGATAACATAAAAGGTTACGACGTGCAAAGCAAAAAGCCCAAGTTGTTAACTTCCTGAACTTGAAAATATTACATACCTAAAATTATTGCAGGCACAATATACTTGACACCCGATATGGCTGATAGAAATGTAAGATGGCATTCAAATACTTCACAACATACTGGCATTATTATCATAATAAATTTATGCATGTATTTTGTATGACAATGAAACCTGTATGTTACTTGACTTGATATAATTGATGTCAGCACTTCAGATATACGTTAGTGACACTGAATAAAACTTCTGTTTGGCAGCAAATCATGACCAGTACCTTTTGATATCCCTATGCACCCATGGCAGTGAAGAAATGGGTCTTGTCACTGAAGCTATTGAACATTAACTGACAGCATGTTCTATTCCTCTCTGTCTTTCTAGATAGAAAAGCCATTCAAAATCAGCCTAATGATCATATTATCCAGCAGTCTTGGTATGGGCAAAGCTGGTGTGGAAGAGAGATCTGACCACACTGTGTGGTTACAAACCTTGAGGTGAAAAATTGCAAGAAATTTCATGGAATAAAAATAATTGTTGGCATGAGAGAATTTCTAGGTGGTCTCAACCAAATGCTCAATCTAGTAGTATATGCTGTGGAAGCACAGAAGAAACTTTCACCGAAAGCTGCTATCAGTCAGGCACATTGCTTCCGTTTGGGACTCTGTTACAAGGACTATACATAGCAAGCCATACAGGCTTCGGAAGGCTTGGGACTGCAAATTCTTTTATGGCTCCTTTGTATTATAGCTGCTAGTGCTAATTTTATAGCTTAGAAAGCATGGAGAATGATGTGTTGTGCTCAGAAAAGAGGAAAAACAGGAGCTCTCCCTTTAACACACTTGAATGCAAATGCAAAATGTGCAAGTCTCAGAAAAGTAAACTATCCTGAAAAGAACTTCTGCTCATTGAAGAAATAACAACAGCCTCTTGCATTCCCTTTTCTACCTTCTCTTGCTTCTTGCTATATGCAGCTCTATGTCTCTCAACATTTTCCTTTGAACATGATTCCTTCTTCTTAATGATATTCCCCCTGCTTTGAACTTTGTTGAGTGGTGAGCGCAAGGCAGGCTGTAGAGCTGCATCACAGAATCATACAGAATCACAGAATGTTAGGGGTCAGAAGGGACCTCGAAAGATCATCTCGTCCAACCCCCCTGCCAGAGCAGGAGCACCTAGAGTCGGTCACACAGGAACACATCCAGGCGAGCTTTGAATGTCTCCAGAGAAGGAGACTCCACAATCTCTCTGGGCAGCCTGTGCCAGTGCACTGTCACCCTCACAGTAAAAAAGATTTTCCTAATGTTTTTGTGGAACCTTCTATGCTCCAACTTGCACCTGCTGCCACTTGTCTTGTCAGTGGACATCACTGAGAAGAGCCTGGCTCCATCCTCCTGACACTCACCCTTTACATATTTGTAAACATTAATGAGATCACCCTTCAGTCTCCTCTAGGCTAAAGAGACCCAGCTCCTTCAGCCTTTCCTCATAAGGGAGATGCTCCACTCCCTTTGTCATCTTTATGGCTCTGCGCTGGACTCTCTCAAGCAGTTCCTTGTCCCTCTTGACCTGAGAGGCTCAGAACTGGACACAATATTCCAGATGTGGCCTCACCAGGGCAGAGTAGAGGGGCAGAAGGACCTCTCTCGACCTACTGGCCACCTCCCTTCAAACACACCCCAGGATGCCATTGGCCTTCTTGGCCACGAGGGCACATTGTTGGCTCATGGCCATCCTGCTGTCCACTAGAACCCCCAGGTCCCTTTCCCCTGCGCTGCTCTCCAGCAGGTCAGTCCATAACCTATACTGGTACATGGAGTTGTTCTTTCCCAGATACAAGACTCTACATTTGCGCTTGTTGAACTTCATAAAATTTCTCCCCACTCAACTATCCAGCCTGTCTAAGTCTCACTGAATGGCAGCACAGCCTTCTGGTGTGTCAGCCACTCCTCCCAGTTTTGTGTCATCAGCAAACCTGCTGATAGTGCTCTCTGTTCCCTCATCCAGGTCACTGATGAATATACTGAACAGAACTGGTCCCAGTACCAACTCCTTGAGGGACTCCACTAGATACAGGCCTCCAACCAGACTGTCCCATTGACCACAACTCTCTGACTTCTTCCCTCCAACCAGTTCACAATCCACCTCTCTACCCAATCACCCAGACCACACTTGCTCAGTTTAGCTACGAGGATGCTGTGGGAGATGGTGTCAAATGCTTTACTGAAATCCAGATAAACGACATCCACTGCACGGCCATCATCCATCCACCTGGTTATGTCTTCATAAAAGGCTATCAGGCTGGTCAAACACGACTTCTCCTTTGGCAAAGCCATGCTGACTGCTCCTAATGACCCTCTTAACCTTGATATGCCTAGAGACAGTGCCAAGCATAAGTTGTTCCATCACCCTTCCAGGCATGGAGATGAGGCTGGCTAGTCTGTAGTTACCTGGGTCCTTCTTTTTTGCCCCTTTTGAAGATTAGAGCGATATTTGCTTTCCTTCAGTCCTCAGGTATCTCTCCTGTTGCAAAAGATGATGGAGAGTGGGCTAGCAATGACGTCGGCCAGCTCTTTCAGCACCTGCGGGTGCATCCTGTCAGGACCCATGGATTTATGGATGTTCAGATTGCCTAAATGATCCCTAACCCTGGACCTGATAAATGTGGATTTGCATTGAAATGTATGGCACTGGCCACTTCTTTCTCTTGCAAACATGACAGACAACTCCATTGCTCAGTAAGCTGAACAATTACCTCTGCATCTCTTGACTGGACAAGAACACTTCTACGCCTTGAATGTTGCTGCTGCAGAGGTTCAGTGCCTGTGGCAGTCTTTCCTCAGGCCTCTTCATGTCCAGCAGTTAAACCCTATACATGCTTGGACATGAATTCTACACTGAGGTGCAAAGTCTTCAGACAGAAATCTGGAACTGACTCCTAGCCAACACTCGGTCGGTGAGCTGGTAACCACCTCTTTGTTCTGGCACTGGGGAAAACTGAGATTTGCTGGTTGGGAGAAACTGAAGCGGTTACAGGCAAAGTCTGCAAGGAGAGGCTCCTGCTTCAGTGGGAGGACCACACTCAATTACTGTGCAGTTACAAGAGCAGATGAGCAGAGTAGCTTTTAGGGAAAGCCTAAAGCTTGGGAAAAGAGGTAACCCAGAAAAATACAGATGCTTTTCAGAAGGAAAGGGAGCCCAATTGATAGAGTTTAGTTGGAGAACTGCAATTCTCCAAATTTGGGACTGTTCGGATGCTAGACATTTGTCTCATCTTCATTGCCTTTCTGACTCAAAATGTATTGATGATTCCTAAAAAGCAGTCCAGCTGGGCCCTGCTAGAAGCAGATTCTCAAATGCGTAGTTTAAAAGCTGAAACAGCACTATTTAGAAACAGTCTAAGGAGGCTGCAGGCATGTCTCAACAGAGAACAGAACAGGGTCTTAGCAAGCCTGAATCCTGTGAAGGATCGTAGGAGGGCAAGCTATGAGATGGTCAGGCACTGTACCAGGTTAACTCCGCTACACCCACTTGCTTGTCTTTTGCTTTGAAAGTCAAAGAAAAAGGACTAATAGTTGAATAGGGGAACTCAGTCATCCAAACAGGGGAGCAGCCTCCTCCACTGGACTGTCATCCTTTTTTTCTTTTTGGTTTTGATGCCATTTAGCATTTAAACAGGTGGCATTTGAGTGGAATCAGTTTCTTCAAACACTGTACCTTATATATTGAGTACCAAAAAGTTATTTCAAGGGCTGTGTTGCTATGTGATTGCAGAAACAGCAGTGCGGGGAGAAATGTCACCAATAAGAGCCTTCGGAAAATAGAAAACATTTAGCTATTGTGAGATTACTTTTCTCTTTCTGTTTTCATTGTTTAGAAACATATAAAACGACTGTAGTTTATATCTGCACTTTTGATAGGTTGTGTGACTCACACTGAGATTACAGCAAAAATATCAAAGAGAGAAAATATACATAACCCATGGTTAGGATTAAATGTGGGTCGCAAATAAGCAGTGTTTACAGCACATTTAACCTGGGTGCAGTACAGTTTGTTCAGATTTTATTTAAGGCTGAATATCCAGTGTTGTGTTTGGAGTAGTAAGTGCACCACTGACATCACCAAGGACAGGACTTGCCTGCTGAATGCCAAACAGAGTTTTGCTGAGCTCAACAATCTGGAAGTTCACAAAACAAGAAGCGTTTCTTGCCATAATTAAACTGCAAAAAGCATTTGCTTAAAAAAAAAAAAAAGTTTTAATTACAATTGGCGTTTCCAATCCCAGTGCTTGAGGCGGTTGTCTTACTGAAAATTGATGTCCTTCACGGCACTGGCAATAGACAAACCCAGTGGAAAAGCCTGTAAACAAGTTTCTAGGCGAGTTTAATATTGGTTTAACCACTGGAGAAAGCATTTTGGTTGTTACCCTATTATTAAAACAGGTTGGAAATGGATTCACACACTCTCCTCTGCTGAGCTAATTGTCATATGGTTGGCATCACAGACAACATCAATTTTCAGCAACATGGCCACCTCCAGCACTAAGCACACAAACACCAATTGTATCTGAAAACTGTTTTTCAGTTCCACTACCCGTAAGAACATTTTGTAGTTATTTGTGATGAAAGACAATTCTTTTCTAAGAACAATAGAACTATTGGTCTGAGCAAAAGAAATGAAGCTGGGAACCAGCTTTTCAGCTCCATTTGAATTGTCAGACAGACTGCTGAGTGCTTACTGCCAGGCAAACTTACGCCCTGCTTGAAAGCACGAATATTAGGAACTTGCTCTGTGCCACATATCAAAGAACCTGTGCCTGGGTAGGGCTGGTGAGCACTTACACTGACTTGCCAGCTCCGAAAGCGCACAGATGAATGCTGTGGCTAACCTGCATGCCATTCTGCTGCCCTCGGCTTCTGCCCCAGAGGCAGCTCCTCGCAGTCTCTGACGCCAGAAGTATAAGGTCAGGCGCTCTGGATGCCAATTCAGAGTAAAACCATTTCCGTAGCCCAAAGACCTGAAAAAGGGTCTGAAAAAGAGGCCTTGAGCCTATGAGTACGCTCAGTATGCAGCTAATATTAAAGAAAAGGTTACTAGGACTTTTGCAGTATCCAGCTGTGGGATTCTAGGCGCTGACCAGAAGAAAGATGGGTGACAATTCTCCTCTTTACACTTATAGCTTTCCCCCCTGTGCTAGAGATCTAATCAGGACTGAAATGAATAAGATGTGATGCAATACGTTAGATACATATGCATCTGATACAGTCTGACTGATTAATTAGACAGGGTGAAGAGGTTTGGGGACAGGAAGAGTCTCCACAGGGCTCATGTTGGCTCCCCTCTCCACAGATCACGCTCAGTGACTCTCCCTCAGAAAGCTCTGCGGCACAGCGCTAAGGCTGCATTCGGTCCAAAAGCCCCGTGTGCAAGGGCTGGCAGATCCTTAATGGCATCTCCACAGGTTCCCCATCTCAACTTTTGTACCTGGGAGCTGTTATTTGATCTTTGCCCATCAATTAAAAAAAATAGAGAATTTGAGCAAAATCATTATTGTCTTTTACGCCGACTACTGGTAAGGGTCAAGGGCAGGTAACTAGGATGTTTTGGTCTCACCCATTGTGTATGATGTAAAAATATATGGACTATTTTACATTTTAAACAGATGTGCTGACATGGTGCTCTCTCAAATTAAGAAGCAACATCTGTACTAATCATAATTCCTACAGAGTACATTTCCAAATGAGACACACACGTCGGGTTTTATCCAATCTGGCAATGGAACTGATTGTACCTGAGTTACCTGGCCAGTAACGGCTGAGCAATCGGATAACGTGATGGATTAACGTTTCTTAGAAGAGATTTGGCTCAACAAATGTGAATGGCAAAAAGATGCAAGGCAATGTGATCAGCCCACAGACATGCTCTCTGAGACCAATAAATGAATAAATCACTCATGGCACAGCTGTAATCTCACTACTGATCTCAGCTGGATTTGGACCGGTACTGTAGCCTAAAACTGACCTACTTTAGGGAAGGAATCAGAGAGGTGAGGTGAGGCCTCTATGTCCTGTTACCAACCCCTTGGGACAATAGTCTCCCTTTTTAATGTTTTATATATGTTTAAAGAGGTGCAGTGCCTGCAGCTCTACAGTAACATACCAGGGAGTGTGTTTGATAGAGAAAAAAATAACATATATAAGGAAACAGGTTTCACTTGTGGGCTTCCGAGGCTCACTGTAAACCCTCAGCTGATGTAAACAGGTAACGCAATGACGTAAACATCATTGCCACTCCCACACATAATTCAAAAGAAAACCTCTTCCACAACTTTAGAATTCTGCTGTTAGCCCAACGTTGTTTTAAACACCTTAACTTACACACTTCTCCACATCATTTTTGGTTTGCTACAAACACTGTCATTTCTGCCCAGAATTTCCTCAGAGGATTTCAAAGGAACGGCTAATCTGGACCTAGGATGGCTCCTAGCTACATGCATTTTGACTTCATTGTATAAACAAATTAAACTGGATTAAGCACATCCTGCAAATTGCTGGTGGGGGCAGCTCTGCTGCCAGGGGACTGCTTTGCTGCATTGCAAGAGTTGTGGCCCCTCTGCCTTGACACTTGGAGACAATTTATACTGTCTGTTTCACCCTTGGAAAGACTCACAGATGGTCTGTATGATACCCCATATTGGTTTTATGACAAATGGATAACATGGTTGTGCTACAGTAAATGATAAACTGCTTCCAAGGACAGGAGAGCTTCTCTAAGGTGCACCTACCACTCAGTCCTTTTCACTTTTTTTCATTCTCTTTGTTTTAGGTTTGATTTCTTTTCTCTTTTTCTGTCTTGGTTCACTCTGTGATCTTATCCTTCCAGAGCTTTGGGATTTCTTATTTCTGTGCATTCTATTACTTCTTTTGTTTGTTTTGTAGATAATTTATTGCAATCTTTAAACCTGAAAATATACAAAAGCAGCTTTTGGGCTTTTGGGTGGTTTTTCACTATGACTTTGTGTGCAAAATGGCCTCACGTAGTTGGTCACTTGCACCAACTCACTTAATGCCTCCACCTCACTTTCAGGCTCTGCTTTTTATCTGTTTAGTGGCATTTATATAGCCATAAAGAAGGCATACATGCTTTTTTTGGAGATCTGACAGCTTTTTGCTTAGGACAGCTCAGAGGGAAAGCAACAGAAAATCACGCATTAATCCAACGCGAAGAGCCTCTTCACCTGGTTTTGAACCAAAAAGTATGGGACAGTCTGGCTCATTAAGAAGCACAAGGAATAAACCTGACAATAACTTTTAACTCCTTAGTCTTAACTGAGGAAAGCACCAGGGGTAGTAATGACTGTTCTTTCAAGCAGCACATGTAGCTCATTGCATTAAGGAATATAAATCCACTAATAGGTATCATAGAATGGCCTAGGTTGGAAGCGACCTTAGAGATCATCTAATCCAATCCCCCTGCCGTGGGCAGGGACGCCTCTCAACTAGACCAGGTTACCCAGGGCCTCATCGAACCTGGCCTTGAACATCTCCAGGGAGGGGGCATCCACAGCTTCTCCTGGGAATACTATTACATAGACTTGCCACCTTCGTACTGAAAAATTTCTTCCTGAGATCCACTCTAAACTTATTCTCCTTTAATTTAAATCCATTTCCCCTTGTCTTATCATTGGACACGCTTGTAAAAAGTCTGTCCCCAGCCTTCCTCTACGTTCCTTTCAGGTATAACCTTCAGGTTATAAGGTTCCCCTAGAATCTTCTCCAGGTTGAACAATCCCAGCTCCCTCAGCCTGTCCTCACAGCAGAGGTGCTCCAGCCCCTGGATCATTTTTGTGGCCCTCCTCTGAACATGCTCCAACAGATCCGTGTCCCTGTTAGGGTGGGGACACCAGAACTGGATGCAGTATTCGAGGTGGGGTCTCGCAAGAGCAGAGTAAAGGGGGGAGAATCACCTCTCGATCTGCTGGCCACGCTCCTCTTGATCCATCCCAGGACACAGTTGGCCTTCTGGGCTGCACGAGTGCACTGCCAGCTCGTGTTTGAGCTTCCCCCAAGTCCTTCTCTTCAGGGCTACTCTCAATCCCCTCTGTGCCCAGTTTGTATTTGTGCCTGGTATTAGCTCAACCCAGGTGCAGGACCTTGCACTTTGACTTGTTGAAGCTCATGCAGTTTGCACCAGCCCACTTCTTAAGCCTATCGAGGTCCCTTTGGATGGCAGCCCTTCCCTCAGGTGAGTCCACGGCACCACACAGTTTACACAGGTATGATTTTGCAAAGGATGTAGATGCTCAGCAAAACTAAGTGAAGTCTGATACGGACAAAACAGAGCCCCTTCACTCCTCCCACAGATGGTCTGTAGCAGCAGGCAGGGTGGGGCAGCTCTTCCAGAAAAAAAACCCACACCAGCCCATTCCTTCCCCTTGCTCACAATGAACTGTGCCAACTTTGGGAGCTCCCTGCACCACGTGTACTGTGCAGAGCCATTGCTGTTCATGAAACCACCTACACCAGGATTTCTGAGGCAACCTCTCTGCTCAGAAAGGGGATTTGCTGTGGTCTGCAGCCCCGACACTGCCCTGCTGCCTGTGGCACAGCACATGGAAGGTGCCGAGTTTGTCATTCCTGTCTGGGATCAGAAGTGCCCACGAAGTCTGCCAAAAGCAAATGAAGAGTTGGCAGAGCTTGGGGAGAGTGGAAGTTTATATGAATCACATCTTTATTTGTGAGAAGTTTGAGGAAGAACACGATGTCAGGTTAAAACATGTTCAGAAAAGAATGTAGCACGCAGGACTAAACTGAAATTAATGTCTGTCTCTCCAAACCCTGCTGCAGTTCTTGGCTCCTGTGACTGGAAAAGGGGAGTAAGAACAGTTCTGGAAATACAAAACTACAGTTCGGATGCTGCCAACTGACATTGTGGTGCATGTATAGGAGAAATAAGAAGGATGAATATTCAGAATTCTAAGAATGAGAAAAAGAAACCCATACTAACACTTTCACTGTAATTTTACATATTTTTTTCAAACTACATTCAGATCGTAAGATACTCCTCCTGTTAATAATAAGCAGTAATGATCCAAAAAAGAGTCATTCTACTAAATACATTCCACTGCATTTTGCTGGCATTTCACAGCACAGGAAAACTGTAGTTATTGTCATCTCATCTACTGGTAACTAAGAATACTTGCTGCTGATTTATGGATTCTTTTTTTTTTTTTTTTTCCCCCCAAAATAATCACAGAGAAAAAGAGAAGGTGCTAGGGAAAGCTTCAGAGATAATTCTATGAGGAAGTGACAAAAAGAGAGGGAGGAAGAGCTTTCTCTTCATGAAAGATAACACCATTTTCTCATTCAAATGAAGTTTTTTGTTCAATGATAAAAGAAAGCAACTCTCAGATACTATAACAGAATTACCTCACACATGTACAGGATAGTGTGCATTCAGTCCTCTAGAGCAAAAAGGAACTGGTAAAGGTGCACGAGATGGTTTCTTTTCCCATCTTCTATCAACAACTCACACAGCAAAATCCAGGTGACGAAATCCCAGCTCAGTTACCTTTCCTACAGAATACTCTTTTATTAAGTAAAAGTTGGTCCTTGATTTAAAAAAAATAAAAATAAAAATCTGCTAAACAGTAGTTTTGCACGGTTTGTGTGAAACTATGGGAATGCCCCTTTCCTAAATTTGTCCACAATAAACTTTGAAAATGCTGATGTGGGAATGATCCATAGAAAGAAGAGCCTGTGTTTCATTTTGCCCATAAATGGAACTGGATGCATGGCACTGGATTATGTGGAATGTGCATGGGATCCTGCTTACACAGCCTGTGCAGAAACCCCAAATGTTTGCAGGCGCAGCTGAAAGTGAGCTCTGCTCAAAGCGGATGCTTCTCTTCTGTATGTAATGCTACAGGAATGCCAATCATATTAGTAATTTTACATCACAGCAGACTTGTCTTACATTAAAACTTTTCTGACATGGAGAACAGCCCTGGAATAAGATGACGTGCAGGACACCTTTCATTTATCCTCCAGCCCCTCCTTTTTTTTTTTTTTTTAACAGATAGTATTTGCTGAATTTACCACACAGTAGTAGCTAGATGGCACATTAACGAGAACATTTGTAACGCAAAAAAACCTCACATTGCTGAATACTGAAGTTTCTGGTCTGGAATGATCTGTTCCCAGAAAAACACAGATATCTTTCCATTTACAGAGAATAGTCTGTCTAATTTTTCAGGGACCTTGGATTCAATTCTGACTTTGCTTAAATCAGCTTTGTCTGTTTGACCTCAATCCCAGTTTACACCAATATTTCTGAAAGGCTCATTCTTTCTCACTTGCATTATAGTTCAGCACAGTAGGTGATTTAAACTTCTTCTGATTTGATACAGATATGACTTCGCAGACGAGGCAACACGCTCTGCTACGTTTCTTGTAGCCGCACCTTTGCAACGCCTAAAGCACAACACGTACAATAGGACCACCTAAATAATCAGTGCTCTGATTACTCTAAACCACCATTTGATTCGTACATACACGTTAAGGCACAGATTTCACCTGGAGCTCCTTACCTCTTTTTCTCCTTGACCACAGAGCTGGGACAACAGGGACAAGAACACTTTGACAGCAACACTCTCACATGAGCTGTGGAGGAACTAGTCCTTTACTGACCTACATCCCACCACCGAACCCTCCTGGGTACCATTCTAGATCACTTTGGAAGCACCAGTGTGGCTATTGCAAAGGAGGGTAATATAAAGTGAAGGTCTGAGAACAGGTTTAAGCAATTGAGCCCTTTTTCCCCCTGCAGTTAAGGCTGAATAGAGGATCATTCTAATCCTCCTTCAATTGCTGCACAGGTGTTACAATGCCTGCTTTACAGATACTCCGTCTTGCCCTCCTTGAGTGAACTATACCCTTTCCTGAAGTGCACCTGGGCTCACAGCAGTCAGCACACAAAATCTCCTGTGAAAACTCCCAGCAAACAAACACTGTATACAGTAATCCAGAAGGAATAAACCTAACAGTTACTGCTTGGTATTTGAACATCGTTTAATGAGTGCCCAGAATTCATCTGTAAATGCACATTGTTAATTTAGGGCCTGCTATTCATTAATTAGAGGCTTAGTGGCAAGTGCCATTGAGCTATCTGCAATGTTTAAGGTTACATCAAGCCCTAGTAAATGGCTTGCTGATAACAAGATGCATCCATCTTCATTACTTGGCCACTCCTGTCTGAGTTTGCTCTGCTTCCTGTAAGGGCTATGTCACTTGGAACTGAAGAATTAAACTTTTATCCAAACCAGATTCTGCACTTTCACCTCTTTTTATTCCTTGAGTAGTTCCAATTTATTTTACTCAAATGACATCGGATTACCTAACATGGAGAGGAGCAGTAACTTAACCTAAAACAGTCTGCAGATCTTTAGTTCTGGGATGGTGTTGCAGTGGGTTAACATTTATAGAAACCATTACATTTATATTTCATCTGATATGAGTCTCAGTGTAAAGAAATGGTTTCTCATTTTTCTTCTCATAAGGTTACAGCTTAGATAGGATAAAACTCGGAAAAATACAGGAAATTAATTTTAAATCTGAAGAATAAATACTCCTTTTTGTTCAAGTTTACTTTTGCAATGTTACACTCTTAAAATATATATCATTCAAGGCAATCATAATTCAAGTGAAATAATTCACAAACAGCATAAAGATATTTCCACGTCAATTCTCAGCTATACATGCATGTCTGTGTGTGTTCATCCAGGGCAAGATCACTGCAGCTAGTCTTTCCCTACTTTCTATTAAACACACTCTATTTTGAGCAATAATGCTGCTGCCTGGGTCTAGGGAGATGTAGCTGAACCTAATAATCAACTTCTGAAACTCACTGTCTTCCCTTAAAACTACAAGTATGAGAACTTAAAATAGGAAACCAACCTCTTTTGGCAGATGGTCTTTTTAAGTGGCTGCTGCTAAATACATGTAATGCTACCTGGCATGGTTGTTTAACACATTAGGGTGCTCACAGGTATAGCCTTTTGTTCCCACAAACCATAGTCCAATTTTAAGCATCGCTGCTTGGGATAGGTAATTGCAATCACAGCAGAAAGCAAGTTTCTGGATGTTGATACTCAAACTGTGTGTGTGTGTTTAGGAAGGGAAGAGAAGGAGAGGATGCTTGCTGCAATAATAGCTCAAGGAAGGGTACCAGGAAACCCTTATGCCATCGAGTGGGCACACTTACCACAGACTGGCAGTACAGACCTCCCTGAGGAAAAGCCTTCCAGGGTGTTACTGCTTGGCACGCGCACCGCCGGCCCATTCAGAGAGCGTATACACCTTTCTCACATGCAGGCACGTATAGGAAATGCCAGCTGACACGGGGCAGTCAGAGGTAGGGACCACGGCTACGGCCAGGGCAGCACGGAACTCGCTCGGCCAGGCTGGAGATCAGGAGAGCACAGCTTCGGCTCTGCAGGGGTTGTACCGTGTGCGAGATATCCAGCCCCCACCCCGCACAGTCTAAGACACACACAGCTACCAAATCATGCTGAAAAGCAACTTTTATGCTCGCAATCAAATTCCAGGAGGGTTACATGTACTCATGTATCATTCTTCCATTAGCCTGCATCTTCGTTAGATACTAAATGAGAAAATAAAACCAAAAGGGCGGGGAGAAAAGACAAAGCGGTCTTAAAGCTAGCTTTGTCACATTTAGACACAAAGTTATCTACATTATCCATGATCGAAACAGACAATCTTAAGCTGAGTATTTCTTAAATTTACCAGAAGGATGAGCTGGACTCTTGAGGTAAGTGCTCTTTGAAACTAATGTGCTACTGTACAAAGAAAGCTTTTTTTTTCCCTTTGAAAAGATAAAGCTAATATTGTGGTGGCACAGGCTACAATACTGCCACTGAAATGGAGGTCAAAGCTGAAGGTTCTTTGCTAGTAGAAAGCTAGATAGAGGCATATTATTTTTTTATTATTATTATTCAAACAAAAATTCTGTTCTAGCATCTTAAGCTACACACGCAGGTCTCCAGATAGGAAATCACTCATCTGTCCGATTTCTATTATTCAATATCACATTAAAATAAATCAGAGGAGGTAGAAGAAAAAACTTTGGGCATTCTCAGGTCAAGGCGATTTTTAAAAAGGTTAAAAGCTGTTCAGAAGGGTTACAGTATCCATAAAGGCAAATGAGATTACATTTAAAGACTGATGGAGAAAAAGCAATAATTGAGATAAAATGCTACTGTCTCAAAAAGGTTTAGACTGAGGAAATGCTCATATTAAAGGAAAGAAATTGAAAGACTTACAGATCAGCCATCACATCAAAGACAGCAGAGAATTTAATTAAATTTGCAACAATTATCTTACTTCTAATGTTTACTGGGTTTTTTACTTTCTTCCATCATTGTTCAGTTAAATATTTTTGTAATAACTTGTGGAATATTGTGATTGTGTGTCTCCAACCACCAGCTGCCAACTGCTGACCTCTCTGTTCCCTGCATCTGTAATGTTACAAGCCCTTGTCCTAGAAAGAGTTATGACGTTTCAATCAAATACATTGTGAAGTTACAAAACCCATAACATGATCTGGATAATGACTGCCACGATACACTTCTAAAATGTATTTTAGAACCCTCCAGGGAATGGAGATTTGAAAAAAAAAAATCACAAACATTACTCACTACTGTTTGCCACTAACTGAATGAGTAATCGTTACACGAGATGAACGTAAAGCCTGCTGTTAAGGCGTATGATAAATAAAATGCACAGAGGTCCAAAACCACAAAATAGTTGGGTGAAAACAGCACCAAGGCCCTGAAACGCAAGCTATAAAAATATCCTGAGTGCTGAGCTGGGCACAGGATCTCTGTTTAGTCCACATAATTTTGGTGTTGCAGCCTATTGAGAAATTACTACTTGGATTTCAAATTCTACTCTTTCCTCTGCCGCAACTTTTACCCAAGATTTACTGAGTCTCAGAGGCTGTAGTAATTATTGCCAAAGGGAGTCGTGATATGAGAATTGTTTCATATCCAGCCAAAAAATCACAGCAATAGCCACTGAGGAGCTGTATTTGTCATTTCTGCCTGTGACTCAGGAGCTTGTTCACGTGCTGGGACACCTACAGTCTCTCGGTAGATCCAACCAGTTTCTCAAAAACTCTGGAATATGACAAGCAGGTTGTCTAGAATATAAATTCCCAAAGTGTAACACACAGGTCAGTTGAAAGCGGTGCAAGGCTTGATGCAGAGCTAAAAGCTATTTGCCCCCCTCCCTCCTCACGTTGCCATGGGTGGCCACTGCCAGTAGCCCATCCCACCACGACTGCTGCTGCCTCAGAAGTGAGGCAGCAAAATCAGACAGGGAACACACAGGTTAGAAAACATCTTATAATTAAAAACTAATTGAACTTAGCCATTCTCTGCACGCAAAGGATTTATAAATGGAGAGGGACTTCTTTAACGCTAAATCCCCCCCCCTCTCTTTCTCATATAGATGCAACACTACTCTGTGTGCTGTGGATTGCTCAGGATCTCTTTTACTTGAACCACAATTTGCAGTCTCCAGGGTGGGTGACTGGCCGCCTCAGTCATTTGGGATTTATTCTGCTCACTTACTGAAAAACTAAAACCTTTAGGACAGTCATTATTAGGAGAACGCCAAACGGTGAATAAGAAATTGTCCACTTTCAATAATGAATATTTGGAGAAGCCATTCACGTCAAAATGTCCAGTGGTCTGCAATGTTCCTGTGAGGGGCTATGGTGAAGAGGTTCCTGGCTGGCTGACTCATGTGATAGAAGGACAGCAATGCCATGAATTCACCACCTGTGTTGGAAAAAAAAATGTTTGCACATTCCTTTTTTAAATTATTTGTATCAGTTTGCGATAGGCTTTCTCTGTTACCCTTTGTGAAGATGTCCAAGAGCTTGGCTGAAGGAAATTTCTTTTACATTAAAAAAAAAAAGTTGTTAAAACGACTTCCCGAACTTGCATGCTTTGTTTTATTTCAGCCTCTGGGGCTTTCAAACAAGTGAGTTACCATCTACCAAAATCATAAAGAAATGAAAATGATATAGAAAAAGAGCTATGAAATATGTTTCAAGATTTGCACAAGTCCGTAAATTATAATTTTAATTTGGGACCTATGACAACCTTGACAATGCCCCTTTATGTCTCTCTCTACTGTCTCTATTTATATCATGCCATTTTTATTTACTGTTCATCTAGAAAATAAAGCCTGTTCCCAGCGCTCAGAGTGCCAGGCTGGAGAATTACTGTAAGTCTCCTTGGAGTGGTGTTCAGCCATGGGTAAACCAGTCCTGCAGTGAGATGCTCCCTATTCTCCCTTGAAGATCCCGAAAGAAGAAACTCATTGCTTATGCTGCAATTTTGATAACCTAACTGGCAGAACAGTTATTCAAATTTTAAGCTTCTAAATGCAGCAAGATCAACTTGGCCATCCACATAAATAATTTTGACATGATAAGTATGCGAGTGCGATGATAACTGATAAGTGAAGCAATTACCTTGCTTTTTTGGATTATATTAAATGAAGATTCTGATAGAGTAATGAAAAGAGACAAAGCAGACAAAAAGGCGGCTGTAGAGCTTTTGGGCACTGTGTTATCTCTATTATACCATATTGAAATAGAGAAGCTATCACCAATCATGCTTCCTATGTAACTTCTAGCTTCTAACGGTGAACAATGAATAAATTGTCACAAGACAGTAACTGATAAATTGGGATTGGCAGCGCTTTTTAAAAGTGTAAATAAATTTATCAGCTCCCTCCGCCTCCCGGAAAGGCAGCACAGTTTGCAGAGGATTTTTTTATTTCGGTGTGTCGCAGCTTGCAAGGTCTCCTTTCATTTACCCACCTCAATTGTCCTTTGTTTGGCCATCAGTTTTAAGTAGCCACTTCAGCGTAAGAGTTTACTCCAGCATTAGCACTCTTTTTGTGGCGTACCACAGAGCACTTCCCTTTTGTCCCTATGTGTTTTTTACTTTGGCTGTTATCCTCCTCTCCTAATTCCTGCCATTCGAATTAGAAGCTGCTCTAATTATGTGTTTTTATGCTGGCTTTTATTACGTGCAGAGGCATACAGAGATATAAATAGCACCTCCAAGCAAAGGTGCTCAGATCTTAGTTTCTAAGAACAACTTCGCAGACACTGAGTACCTCACAGATTAATTAGAGTTCTTCAGAACTGTGCCATTCCCTTCCAAAGATCAATTCCAATTCTTTCTGACAAGAGGTTTTGCTACTGATTTTGGCAGGATCTGGCCCAGATTTTTTTTTTTTGGCGGGGTATCGTGTGCTGAAACTGATATTTGTACACTGCATCCTTTCAAGACAAGGCACAAATGGAGGGGGAATGTCATTCCCTTGTTAAAATTAATTAAGTAACCTAACACCGTACATCTGGGGAGAGGACAGGAGGGGAAAGGAAGTTCTCCTTGTTCTCTGTTTACCATTTAAGCCCTGCAATAGCATCACAGTGCTGTTACTAAGGCCTCCTATGCTCTGCTGCCAGCTGGGCCTAAAGGCAGTGGCAGAGTTCCTGCTTTGTGGGGTTCATTGCTTTGGGATGACCACTGCATATCCCTCATTAGAAACTTGTCACACTTTCAAATTTTTTTAACTCATCATGCCCACGCTGGACATCTTGCTGTTTTTAGAAACCCAGTGTGACTCGGGAAGCAGCTGAGAGTTTTGGAATGATGAATGGACACAACCTCCTTCCCTGATGCCAGGAGCAATGGAAGGGATCTGTAAACCAGCAAACTCTGACAGCAAGCATCTGTCGGCCTTCAGTTTCCTCCCCCTAATAAATACACCCAGAAACCTCTGAAAATGAAGGCTAAGCATACTGGTAAACTACAGGCTCCAGTGAGTAGTTCTGCACTGCCCTTATTAGACTTCAGGACTAATGCTCCACAAGGGTGTATTGCTCTTACGTGCTGTTTACGTATTCAGAAAGAGGATCTGGTTTGGAAGTCTATCTGTGAAAATCAGGTGGATCACAAACCGCATCTTACTTCATGAAAATGTAAGCCTCTTTTTCCCGCTATTTTCTAGGAGTTGGAGAATTACATGGTAAACTCTATGGCTGCAGAACTGCATTGAAAAAAAAACCAACTTTGTCTGATACCTATTGTTCCACAGGATCAATTGCTGAGATCCAAGTTAACGTCAAACCTCACACTGAATTCAATGCTCCTGTTACTTATTTCAAAAGAAAGCATTTTAATTGACTCAGAACTATCCAGGCGCACGTACATCTTGCCTATGTAAACACATTTTTGTGCCTGTTATCCTCACTATCTATTCCCACCCCTAACGTTTCTTTACCTATATGCTCATTCTGCATTAAACTAGCAAATACTTTTGTTGTAATGACAGTGGGTTTTCCCAAAAGTTCAAGTTTCAGAAAGCACGAACATGTATTACCAGCCCTTTGAGTGCTCAAAGAGAATGCAGTTTGGCTACGGAGAGACCGTCAGCCCGCGTAAGCTGGGACAGTCCTGTCCTCCCACCCTGTCCCTGCCTCAGTGATGCTGGCGCAAGCGCTCACTGTACTGTGCTTTGTCACGATCAGGGAGCTGACCTGGCTGGAGAGAAATCTTTCCTTTGGGCTGGGTTGGTTTCCAGCAGGACCAGTGGCTGTATCTCTCTCAGCTGTGTAGCCATGAGTTGCAGCACCCACGCAGGGGAGGTGGCAGGAGTGCATGGTGGCGGGTGGGAGGGAAGACCCCTCTTGACAGCTGCTTGCTGGTTTGATGATCTGATTTAAGCCTCAGATCAGATCCCACTTAGGTTCATGGCCTCTGAGGAGGGTGGAACGCAGCTAAAGAGGGGACGAGAGGAAAAAGTAAAGGAAAATCTTGCCTCCATTTTTATCAAAACCATAGAGAATCCATCAGTATACCCAAGCTAGGATGCTCTGCACAGGCTATGTGAATATTCTGTTTGCTCTCTTGAGGTTCATCGTGCCATATCTTGGCTGCTAAGTGTACTATGCTCACACACCCAGAACTGCACAAGACCTAGATCAGCCACTCTGAGTTGAGTGGAGTGAGGTAATGGTGAGGGCGAACACTCTTGCCCAGCTGTCCAGAGCAATTTACAGGCTATTTCCTAGCAATTGCCTGAAATGCCAACGACATACAACCATTAGTGGACCCAGGAATGTCAGAAAACGTAAAAATGACACACTTCAAATTCAATTTACTTGAACCAATTTTTAATCAGGTAAAGAGTCTGTATGGGTTCCATCAGTAGAATTGGGCTGATAGCAGTATCCATTTCAAAAGCACTCGTAAGTCTTAGAAATTTAAAGTCCCTATGTGAGGGTATTAGGAGCACAAATGGAATCCAGACCCCAGAGCCTGAGATGCTTTCAGGAGTCTGTATTTTGCCCTTGAGAAATTGTATTTCCCCAATCTATTTTCTACTGAGACATGGAACAGACAGAATTGCTAGGCTCTGAGAGTTGATTCTCATACAAAAGATTACATGATTTGCTAGATCCTGTTCTTTATGATCATTGATAAAATCAAGGAGAAAGACTAACTGCCTCTTCTTGTGAGGAACTGTGGAGTGCAGAGGATGGACTGATAGAAGTCAGTGGAGGTGGTTCACAAAGCAGTAGATTAGATCAACTTCTTGTCACCTAACACAATCACAACATTTTCCTTTCATCTTTACTTTTAGCCTTTTTGGCCTGCAAAAGATAAGAAAGTAGACCAACTGCCTAGATTTCGGGCTGTGCTTCTGAGTGATGGTATAGAAATCAGAAAAAGAAATTTGTGTACACAGATTTTTCCTGGGATGCTTTCCCAGTGTTGGAAACTTCCTTTCAGGCTAAGTATACATTGCAGGGGGCCGAGGAGAAAAAAATATATATACATTCCTCTGGGAAAGGTGTCCCCAAGGAATACTGGACCCTCAGGACAACTTATAAAAGTGTGGTCGATAACCTATCACCTCATCATTATCTGAATCTCATTATTTGTCGTTCATACAGGGACCTTCTTCCTTCCACATTACACAGGCCTGAACTGCCCAGGTTTGCTACAATTTCCCACACAAACTCTCTGAGAGTGTTACTTTCTGGTGAGGATGTTCGTGTTTTTTGCATTCCCTGTCCTCATCAAAAGTATCCCGGACACAGCAGGATGTGAAGTCCTGCAGAGCAGAATATGATGTAAGACCTCAGAGCTATGCGGGTGAAGATGCACTTTCAAGGAAGAGAACTGCAGAAAAGCTGGCTGTTCAGGTAATATTTTCCCATTGCTTTCCATGATTTAGAAAACTGATATATGACTTTTGGTCTAGCCCTGTAGCAATAATCAGATATTTACAGTGAGGTATTTAGTATTGATCTACTCCTAATCAGAAATCAAACTAAACCTTATCTAATGACAAAGTGTAATTAACTATTTTGTTAATTACTATAATTATCCTCCCCACACTTATTTTGACAGCAGTGTCAGTAGCAGAAAACTACTTCCTTAAATTGCTGTTGCCTATTATGAATTACAAATTCTTATAATTTTGACAAATGATTTTTTTCTCCTTTTAGCAGCATGTTTTGCCACAGACATATTTTCAGAAAAAAAATGGCCATCGGCTTGAATACCATGCTAGAAAGATCACATAGAGAAGATTAGATATACTGGAGCTACCAAGCATCACATCTGATGAAAAAACAAATGCTTTTTCCTTCCTCTTCTGTGTAAGGATCTTTGGACACCCCGGGAAAAACAAAGAAAGGAAGAAGAGGAAGGAAAAAGAGAAGTGGAGGAGAAGGAAGAAAAGCAGAGTGGTTTATAGTAGTTACTAACCCAGAGGTGGCCAATGGGGGACAAATGGACTAAGTGGACCCCATGAAATTCTACAATATGTTTTGCCCTTTGAAAATTATCCCCTTTCTCTCTCTATTGTGTGATGAAGAAAGGGAGAATACACAGAGGCAGCATGACACACTGGTGGTGCTCTGAGATGCAATACTGGTTTTAATTTTACCATGTTCCAAATAGGTGACTTAGAAATGAGACATGGTTGCGTCCAGAAATCTTTGAAAACACAGGAATTCAAGTGGGAGCTCTTCATATGCTTTTAAAGCTGGAATCAGACCATCTGCTCTGTGCTTCATTTAGCAACTTCTATTCTTAACTAAAATACTTTTCGAGCCAGCTGCTTCAGCACTGCAATTCCTTCTTTCTACCCAGCAGAGCTCAACCTCTGGGGAGGACTGATAGAGCTTTTAATACAGTGCATTGTCCAAGCAAAACTGAGGTTCTCTTATGGCGACAACGTCTACCAAGTAGCAAACAAGACATGTGGCACTAATAGGAAAATTGCTTGCATTAAGATGGGCCTGTGTTTTCCATGGGTTACATTTCCCACTAGGAAAAGGAAGGAATAGAAAAAAAAGGGGCCGAACCACACGTGACCCTAGTACGCTCACCGTCTGCCTCTGTGATTTGCACTTGCAGATTCTGATTGCTCCTGAGTAGAATTCCTTGCTTCCTGTCTGTACATAAACTTCTGGGCTGTTGCTGCCTCTTCAGAGGTGTCAGGATCATATTTTAAAAAGACAGAACAGGCGAGCAAAGCGGGACTGCTTCAGCTGATACATCCCTTTGTGGAATGGCAGTGACAGAGTTAACTGAGTTGGCACCTCTGCTATGATGCTATAACACATCGTGTTTCCTAAGTGGTAGTGACTAACACGGTCAGCAGTTGGTGCCAATGCTGAGCGTTCGGTTAACCTCCTAGTTTGCTTGTAGCAGAAGTAATTTACTCAGTACGCAGACATCTACTCTTGTCTAATCTCCTTGACGAGAGATTATGAAGGGGTGGTGGGCTGAAGTGGCATAAAATTCTAAATACCATGTATCTATTTTTACTCATTGACAATAGAGTAATATCCGTGGGACAAGGATTAGTAAACAGAGAAAGATACTCTCTTAAAATCCAGCTTTTCTCCTCAGTTTAAAATTACAGTGGAGCAGATCTTCAAAAATGAAATAAAAAGTTCATCACGGCCATCCTAGGGATGGATTTCTGCAGTATGGATCTATAGGAAGTGGATATCAAAATTACACAAAGCAACATGGAAATGAATGCAGCGTTCATATGTGGGACTATATACACTGGGTGCACTTGCTTGATTCAAGAACAATATGCAAAAAGACCAGAGCGTGAGACATACAACTAACCACAGAGGGACGAGGGAGCTTGATTTTACTGCAATACTGATGTGGCTTGTGATACCTGGTGAGCTCCTAGAGTCACATGGCAAGATAACAAGTTCAGCTGCCTTTTAAAAAAAAAGAGAGATATTTGTAGCCCTTGTTACAAGAGAAAAGTTTAAGAAATACATAAATACATATACACTACACTTTCTGAGTATACCGTGTGTATACACACTGTATACAAACAGTAAAGAGAGAAAAAGAGCCCAAATGCACTTAATACAAACCTTGTGATTTCTCCCAGTTTCATAATTTCAGGGTTTCTGAATCATGGATTTTGAATGCATTGGTTTGGCAAAATACCATCACCATAACCAAGCAACAGCTTAATAAATGACTCTAGATGCATTAACAGGATGTGGAATGTCATGTGAATAAATACTAGAGAGGAAACAAAATTAAAATAATGAGTAAATGTGAAGAAAATTATAATTTCAGAGATAGATCTTGAATAGAGACAGGGAAAGGCCTATTGCTGAGCTACTCTTACTTCCTTTACACACAGCAGAAATTTACCATTGATATTAATTAGACCAGAATCAAGCCAGCAATTAGCAATCTAAAAAGCATACCTTTAATATATTTATGTAATAATGGTTATTGATAATTTACTTGGGTTAAAGTCATCACTGGCATTTGGGATGTATTTTTGCAAGGGAAAACACACATGAAGAAAGGTTTTAAAAATCTATTAAGTAAAATAGTTAGGATCATCAATGGACTGATAGTAACACTCATACCCATTAGTTCTCCAACATCTGAAAAGCATTTCTCTGTTTCTCTACAATTCTAATCCAAAAATATGTATTGCCAATAGAAGAGCCACAAAATACCTATGTACAGACAAGGGATACGGAATCCAACCAGGATCAGACCACAGCTGCGTGGATTTCACTGGCTCTATTTCTATCAGCTCTGCAAACTCATTGGCATTTCTGCTCTACTTTTCCCTTTTGTTTCTTGGACACTAAAGCGAATATTCTAGGCCTTGGTTATACTTCTGAAACCCTAAACACCACCAATATCAAAATAAAGACTCCTTGACGGCCCAAGCTGCATGTTCTGCCGGGAAGGGGACCTGGGAGTCTTGGTGGGCAGCAGGATGGCCATGAGCCAGCACTGTGCCCTTGTGGCCAGGAAGGCCAATGGCATCCTGGGGTGTGTTAGAAGGGGGGTGGTTAGTAGGTCGAGAGAGGTTCTCCTGCCCCTCTACTCTGCCCTGGTGAGACCCCATCTGGAATATTGTGTCCAGTTCTGGGCCCCTCAGTTCAGGAGAGACAGGGAACTGCTGGAGAGAGTCCAGCACAGGGCAACTGGGATGATGAAGGGAGTGGAGCATCTCCCTTATGAGAAAAGGCTGAGGGAGCTGGGGCTCTTTAGTCTGGAGGAGAGGAGACTGAGGGGTGACCTCATTAATGTTTACAAATATATCAAGGGGAAGTGTCACGAGGATGGAGCCAGGCTCTTCTCGGTGACAACCAATGACAGGACAAGGGGTAATGGGTTGAAACTGGAACATAAGAGGTTCCGCTTAAACTCAAGAAGAAACTTCTTCTCAGTGAGGGTGACGGAGCCCTGGCACAGGCTGCCCAGAGAGGTTGTGGAGTCTCCTTCTCTGGAGACATTCAAGACCCGCCTGGACACGTTCCTATGTAGCATTATCGAGGCGTTCCTGCTCTGGCAGGGGGACTGGACTTGATGATCTTTCGAGGTCCCTTCCAATCCCTGACATTCTGTGATTCTGTGATTCTGTGATCATTCAGCAACACCCAGGAGCGTTTTGGGGCTGCTCATCACCCGCTGCCTCTCTGGTGCAGTTCTTGAGTCTTTCTTAGAATTCCCAAAAGTATGGCTGGCCAACCTCTTCATTCCAGCCTCAGTTAGTCCTGGTGCTTGGCAAGAGGCTTGTTAGTCATCGCACCACCTTCCCAGGCATGTCCCCGAGGTGTCACCGCTGGCCCTGGGGTGGCAGATGTAGGACCAGGCAGCCAGCCTCTGTGGTGTGCAGCACTTCTCATTTCCACCAGTGGCTTATGAACGAAACTTCCCGACTTCTGCTGTCAATCTATCTTTCTCCATGTTTTCATCAACAGACTGTTCCCTTTACCTCCTTTACTTGCCCTTTCCACTTTTTAAAAAACAATTTCTCTTTATTGGTCATACGATTCAATAAAGTTATTCTCTTGATAGGTGTGAAAGGTCTCTTTCTTCTTGCCACCGCAGCATGTACTTCTGCAGCTCCCCATTACCACGGCTTCCGCTTCAAACTATCATCTTTAAAGGTCACTTGTTTCCTTATACATGCAGTCAAGCCTGACAATGATTTAATGACACCTGAACAAGCTCGTATTAAAATTACCCCTGGTGTGATCATAAATAATTATTAAGCAAAAGAAGAAGAAAGCAAACACGTTGCTTTTCAAGAAACCAAGACCAAAGATATTAGTTAAAATGTTAAAGTATATTAACCAATTACATAAACCCCTTTCATATTGCCTTGCTTCATTTCAAACATGGCACGGGCTATTTTGTCTGTGAACTCATGTGGAACAAAAAGCTGCAGAATGCAATTTGTGTCAGGAGCCGGACTGTGGAGGGACAACTAATTCTAATTAGTGCAAATTCCCCACGGGCCAGCGAGAGGCCTCGCACAGGAGCCGCCGCCGTCGCCGCTGAGCCCCTCTGCCCGCAACAGGTGGGCAGGGGCGCCCGCCGTAGCCCTGGCGACAGCTGAGGGCAGCCCCTTCGCCGGACACCCCTAATTAACGGCGTGCACGTCCAGCCTTTGAATGTGATATCTTTTAATATAGTTCTGAAGTGAGGAAGATTGGCTCTCCTAATTGGTTAAAATTAAAGTGGCGGAGGACTTTGCCAAGAACTGCCAGGCTGCAATGCCGCTCTCGTTGCAGACTCGCCGCGTAAATCTTGTTGCCGATCGGTGCAGAAAGGGTACGGTGGGGAAGAGGAATTACCGGGGAGAAAAGTCTCAGCTGCCTGATAACACTGGTATTCTAGTGAGCACGTCCCTAATGCAAAATATTTCTGCAACTCATTAATACTCAACATTTGATGCATATTAGAAATTTGCTTTTAAAGTTCTGATCAATTACAAGAAATAATGGTGGCAAGGAAGGCACAGGTCATTAACCTAACTATTAGACTTCCCTGCTAAAGCCTCATTTTGAACCATTCAGTCTAAAGCAAACTCAGGGTAAGACTGGCTGCCTGATTTCCAGCCTGCCTTCCGTCAGACCTGCCCCCATTTGTGAAAACTGTTTCTGTGAGAGCACAGCCAGCCCTAATGAGAGGCAGCCCTCCTGCCCTGCCCGTGCGAGAAGATGCAACAAGATTTTACACAACATGCCCGTCCAAAATGGGTCTTAAATAACCGAGCGATGAAGCATATTTCACACAGATTAGGATTATCTTGTTTGCAAAGTCTTGTAACAGCTAAACACCAGCGAAAAACTTTGTTCTAATCCTTCCGAGTTATATGCGTTGAATTGTAACAGGAAAATGCTTAGAGACTTCAGCCACTGTGGGTCTCACACATGAACTGCAGAAAGTGTTTTACTTTATGTGCTTTTCTGCACACACCAGCCAACGGGAAGTTATGGCAGGAGAAGAAGTGGTGAGGCCCCTGAGGAGCTCTGCTCTCCTCACTTCCCAGCAGCCCGAAGCTTCGGAGTAGTGCCGGACCTGTCCCTGCGCGCTGGTCCAGCGACCCACCACGCGCTTCTGTGGGCGCTGCCCTTGCCACTGCCCAGGCTGACTGACGTCGTTTATCCAACCGATATTACCAGCTATGCCAAATAGCTACTCTGTACGCCTCTGTATCTGTACTGAGGGCTTTATTTAAGGACTTCACATAATCCTGCATCATCGTTTCACACCAGTCTTAAACTAATTGGGTGGGTTTCTTTGTCTTTATTACATTTCCTTTTCCTACACATTTCAGCTAGAAGCACTCCAAAGGGGTGTGCCAACAACGACTATGTCACAAGAATGATTTTATTAAGAAAATGCCTCGAATGCTACCTCATAGCATTTTCCACTACTATTGTTTGGGTTGCACCAGAGGCTAAAATGTGGCTTCTTTTAATAACACATTTGCATAAGTTGATCTGAAAGATCCCCATGTGATGACATTACTCCAGGGTTGGCCTGTCATCTTAAAAAGCTCGAGGTCCTGGTCCCAAAGAGATCAAACTCAAGAATTAACTAGTCTTCATAAAGCAGGAACATCTCTACAAGCAGTAAACCAAATGATTATCATTTCTTTTTGGCGATGGTCTATGCCAAGCTAGAGAAAAACAGAGCTTTCAAACACTGACAATCTGGTATACTGAAGTATGACCATTATTTTTTATTTTCCACATTTTTGGTCCAAAGACAGTTCTGAGTAATTGATTCCCATAATGAGCTATGGTTCGTTAGTCAATTTAATTTATAATTGAATTGGATGGATGTAACTCCGTGTAAAATTGTCTCTGAAGAATCTGTTTTGTTCGTCTGTTCAACTTCTGACAGGGATGGAAGAAAATCTAAATTATTCCCTTCTGCAAGAGGGAAAAACTCTGAAAGTCTCAGCATCCCTTGTGAAATTAAGAGGAAAAATATTTTTAATAGTTGCCATGCGAAAATAATACAGCTTTACTAAAATTTATACAACCCTGACAATTAACACCTTAATGCCTGGAATGGTGGCTACAAATGAAAATCAAAACACGGGGAAATAAATGAATCAGCTGTCCTGCCTGAACAGCTGGAAAGATCTCTCTTAACCAGAATGAAAACCTCAGACAAATATTTACTGGTAAGTTGTGTCTTATTTCTTTGCAAATACTGCAAAATCTGGAGCATTCGCTTCCCTATTTTTTTATACTGATACTCTGATAATGCAACTTCATTGGGAAATGCCTCGTATGAAGAATCAGACCCATTGGGTTAAATTTTTCTTCTGTTTACAACTTGGAAACTCAGAATTGGTCCCACTGCCGTGAAATGTGGGAGCACTCTAAATTCAGTTTGCTTTTGTAAAGAGATTTAGGAATTGCTGCTCTACCCTCTGCGGGCTTTCTCTTGGCCATTGCGAAGTTCGTGAAATAGCAGGGCAGTACATGAAAATGACTTCTGCTTAGGAGCAGAGGCAGGGAAGAAATACCTTGGTTTAGGATTTTGAAGATGAACGTGAGGTTCCATTTTTACTTAATTTTGCCCTGGGGTTCCTTGGGCCTCAAGACTCACATACAAGCCCGTTTTCATTCCAAATATTCAGGTTCTCATCATGTGCAGAATACACTTGCCTCATCGTTTTTCACGTCTAAAGAGAAACATTGAGTGTCCCTGTCTCCATTACCGGCCCTAGCAAGATGTACCAGTATTGAAAGATACATTTAGCTTACAAGGAAAAGCAAGTGAATTAATTCATTCAATATTTGTATTTTTCTATATAGACATACAGATATTTATCATTGATTGTGCGTTAGCAGACATACATGCTAGCAGTAAAAGAATTGCTACACTATTATGTAAGCGTAGTATTTCTTGTAATCTAGCCTCATGCAAAAGTAAAATATACATTCTCTGTTTGCTGAAAAAATAAAGTGTGCTGGGAAGCATTGCAACGGGATAGGTGATGATGATCAGCTATTATCAGTCCCAACAGGCACATATTTTTTCTTAACAGCCGGAGGACTGCTGCTCTGAAAGCCAGGCATGAGGATTTTTTAGTTCAGAGCATTTCACATTGCTTTTTAGAGGCAGGCATGACACACGGCTGCACAAACTCTTATGGCCTCCAGTTAAGGGGTCGCTTAACAACCTCATTTGTCTACTTTTGCATTAAGTCTCCAATAAATTCTGATGGGCAACAGGCTCCCAGGCTCCTTACGTTATCCAGATAATGTTTGGGGTTTTTCTTCCTTTTCCTGTAACAGTACTGGTAGAAGTGTTGTGTCCAATCCTCATCATATTTCAGAGCTTGTTTATAATGTTTCTGACCTTTTTTTCCACTAGCAGGTATGTGCTCTGGTGGAAGGGATACAGAGCAAGTTTGGTGACTGGTCACACCTACCCACCTTTGCTGAACTGAACAAGGTCGTAAAGGTGGAGCCGAGGAGGAAATCTGGCCTATTACACCCACTTCAGAGTTACCACAGGCTGTTTATTTCTGGGCTATGATATACAGATGTAACAGCAGACGGAGGCTGGAGCTATTAAAGACTGTTCTTATTCTTAATTACTACATTCTGGCTGAGAAATTCTCTAATATAAGTAATTTTCAGCACCACAAATGCATGGGAGACAATGAAAGCTGTTTCTAAAAAATGTTAAAGCTGACATCAATCATTTATACATAATGCACAAAGCAATGAGGGCAAACTCTTCAGTGTAGATAAGAGATGTCACAGTAAACTTATGTTCCAAGGCAGTGGTATCAGTTACGATCGATCACTTGGTAGCCAGTGGAAGTTACATTTTTACTTTAGTCTTTAAACTCTTTTGACTGCACTACCAAAAGTATTGTTTTAATCTAAAGTGCTAGATCAATATTTCTGATCAATAAGCATTCATTTCCAACTAACAAGGACAATGGTTAGTGGATTCCTTTAAACATTTTCATTTCAAGGAAATCTCTGCTGTTCTAGAAATCAGATCTCTAACAGAGAGAAAAAAGACAATGAGCACAAAACATAGCAGAGAACTTCCAGATAAATTCAGCTCTTCCTCAACATAATTTTTCTTTCTTCCATGATCCTAAATCAGGAAATATTCTGTATGACCTTCATATTTTCAGTAATTATAAAACTCAACAGAATCACCATTAATTCTTCTCACCAAAGCATACAAAGCCAAACCCAACAAAATCCAAACCACAAATGACCAAAACCAAACTGACAAACTTCTGTTGTTGAAAAATTAATCCCTAGTGACAACAAGCATAGCTTAGAAAGCCTGGTTCACTTGGTAGAAGATTTGGTACAGCTTCTAGAGGCTTCAGAGAAATCCCTCCACTTCTGGCCTAGATGAGTTTAGCCTCAAGAATGGCAAGACCTGGACCAGCCAGCAGGCAAGAGCTCACTCTCTTTAGGGTGAACCTTTCTGCTTGGCCACAGACAAATCTTGAGGACTGAGCTCTACTTCCCTATTCCCCAGAAAAGCCAGATACCATCTTGCCAAAGGTCCTTCTGTCCCTCTTTGTTTAATTCTGGGCTTTTCAAAGCAGGACATAATTCTACTTTAAATGTCCCCGGGACTCTGATTCATGTTACAGACATGTTTGGCTACAGGGAAATTAGGACTTTAGCCACGGTGGTGTGTACAGATCACTCCCTTTTATTTTACAAGCCAAACTAGGAGAGAACATGTTGTTTTCAATGCCTGCAGCTGTGCTTAACAGTCCCCACTAAACACACCAGTCTTCAACTTTCCATCACCGCCACACAATGATTTGCTGCTTCTCACACTCTCTTCTCCTCAAGACACTGGCTGTTATTTACATGGCAAGAAACACTAGAGCTAAGATTAAAAAACAACTGGATTTCTTCAGGCTGAGCTGTCAGCACTGCAGGAACTATATGCTTGGTGCCCTCCATCCCCTTGCGGCAGCCCTGGCACTGAGGCGGTGGAAGCTGTTTAACTAGTTGTCCGCAGGCACCTCTTAGACAGGGTGTAAAGCCAGGAGGCTGCAGCCTATGCGTGCCCCCTCCATTGGCATATTCCCCGAAGGGCGGGTGCTGAGCAGACTTGAAGCCATGACTGGTGTGCTCTGTGCCTGGTGGCCCCTAGCTACGCAGGGGTACTCACACGGTCTTGCCCTGCTTACGCGGCACTGGCTTGAAAGTGCAAATCAGAGCGGAGCATAAAGCCTGTGCTCCACCTCCTCCGCCTTCACGGCTGATGACAGGGCTGTGGTTTGGATGGGGTGCAATTAAAATACAATAAATACTGTATTCTATTGTTCACACAGGCTTCACTCCCCTTCATACATCCGTGGCACTACTTTGGATTTTGAATCAACACCAAAATTCAAAGCTACGTCAGACAATTTGTCTGTTTGTCTGGTTTAATTTCTATTTATCGTAACCAGCGAATTTCATCTGGATTTCTCCCAGAAAAAAATAAATCAAATGAGATTTGCTCAAATTCATGCATCCCAGTAAACTTTAGGAGGAGTCTGGACCAAGCTCAGTGGTTCATGCCATCTTTGCTCTTACTTCTGTAGATGAGATATAGGGGAAGCCAGCTGCTAAAGTGGGTTGCGTGCAGATTACACTTTTCTCACTGGGAAATGATGGGAAAAGAATTTTGGCCCCGTTAAACACAAAGCGTCCCCTCAGACAGAAAGCTTAACACAAAATGAATGGAAGGTCAAACTTTTGTAGGGCTATTAATCTGTACAGTGACTTATGCAGATTGGAAAATACATTAGAAATGTATACAGAGTGTTCACTCTGCATCAGATAGCAGGAGATATGCAGAGCCTGAGCAGATAACCTTTTGTGAACACTGGCAAGCCGGATTTTATGTGAGCGCTCTATGAGTCCTACTGTTTATGGTGCCTATTCATTTCGTACAGTATTGAACTACGAAGGAGTGGATGAAGGAGGAGGGACAAGAGGGAAAGGGCTGCTGGATAGATGCATAAATTTACCATAAATGGTAAAACTTTCATTGACTTTAAACTAAGCCAAGAAATCAGTCCTGCTTTTAAAGGCAATATGTCCAAGAAGTGATATAAACAACACAGGACTTTGGACAATACTGATCTACATGAAAAAGTAGCACGTTTACAAACATCCCAAATCAATCTTAATACAATCTTATACATCATAAAATGCATATTGATTGCATTTTCCATTCTCTTTTTCGTTCAGCTTCTTTTCTTTGCCAGCTGTTTTGGCACTGTTTTGCCTTCTTCAGGTGTCTTCCACTCATAATTACCCGCTTGTTTTCAAACACTGGTTCCTGGTTTTGGCTGCCCATGTCTTTCCAACCTTCACTGTAGTCTTCTCCTCAACTAGCCACAATCTCTGTTTTTCTTCTGGGCTCTTTATTTTGTTTTGCTTCTCTTATTCCTCTTCTTTCGCTTCTACTTTTTCACAGAAACTGTTTTCTATTTACCGTTTCTTTTCCTTGATGTGTTATTCTCTTTATTTATCTCATTGCGACTTGCTTTTTACTTCTTATACTTTTCCTACTTCTGTACTAGTTCTCTCTCTCGTATTTCCTTATATACTTCAGTTTCTAAAGTAAAGAACTGGATTTGGAAGAAATAGGGGGCGTTTCTGTCATTATGTAACCATTTTCAAAACGGTTTTAAAAGTATAAAAGCAGGTAAAGTTATCAGTAAGGACTTTTTTTTTAGGGTTTTTTTTTGTTGTTTCTTGCAGGAAACAAGCATTTCCTCTGGGCTTTGACAGTCACGTTCCAGTTTGGTTAAAATCAGGCAAATACTGCATCATCTGAACAGTCCATCCCAGAAGCTGATCAGGCAGAACGCAGTTAAGTCCTCACTTGCTTGGCTTGTGTCCTTTTCCCATGTTCCCACTACTACACCACTCAAAACCTTCTCTGTGTGAACCCACAACACCACTATGTGACTAAAGATGATTCAGTAGCCTCCTGCCACCCACTCCAGCTAGTCCAGAAGAAAAACATACTGGATGTTTTCCACCGTTCTAAGGCCTAGGCTTGTAACTTAGGAGCTCTGAAAGCACCCAGGTCTCTCCTCTTTATCGGCGGTTTAGCGCTCAGGTTCCTGTGCTGTGCTCTGAACTGCAGTTCAGGAAGATATTTAAAGTAGTTAGTACGAATCATTCTCTTTGAGCTCACCACCAGCGTCTGCAGCAAACACCAGGATTGCAGTGCCATTGCTTACACCAAAACAAAGCACACAGAAAGAAGGCAGAAGAGGAGCTGAACTAATACGTGGTAACACTCCATACAACAAGCCACAGCCCTCCTGGAAGCTGAAGGCTGCTACTGGCCCATGCACTGGAGTTTGGGAGCCTCACTGAGCCAGGTTCCTGAGGTACGACACCACTGGAAGTGTGTACAGTACATGCAGCATATTAAACAGCTGATGTTACATGCTTTGGGGGAATATTTCCCCCCAAATAACTGTGGGAAATATTAATTATTTATGGAATATTTGCATAACTGCATAATGTGTCTAGATATAAATAACAGATTATTTGCATAACTGCATAATGCCACTAATCACGGGAAGAAAAAAAAGAACAAAATATTTCTGGCATTTGATCACACTGTGTCATATATGCTCTGTGATTCTTCTTCAAGCTCTCCCAGAGAGAAGCCAAAGCACAACTAAGGTCTGTACTCCTGTATTCTCTGAGTGGAACGTGTAGATTTTCAAACGCTTTGTGAATTCTGCATAAATAACCATCCAACTGCAAGGCCCTGCAAACCCCTACAGGCCAGATGGTGTCTTGCACTGATTGTCTGACATTGGAAGAGAAAAACACACCTCGTGCATGATGTGCGTAAGTTCCTACAACCAAAATCCACACCTCTGTCACCCATCCCCAGTAATACTGTCACCACTTGTCCGAGGAAGCAGTTATCCTCCTAACATCAAAGTGCATCATGAGGGGAAGAAGTACATTTCTGCAGACAAGGATACTCAGGCGCAGAAACACGAAGTGACTTTCCCAAAGCCAGAGAGCAAATCAGGGCTAGAGGTGGCATCGCCAGGATCCCCTGCTGGCCTCTGCACCAGGCGGCATCTCACCAGGCAATGACACCCCTGACCACTGAAGCTCGTGCTCGGTGCACAACCGCTCCGCAGGCCTGGGCTGCTCTGGGCAGAGCTGCCCACCTTCCCCTTTCCGCGCATGAAGCTGGATCCTTTGTGACCATCCAGCAAGTTTCTATGGAGGAGGCAAGACCGGTTCGGTGTCTCCCGCCCAGCGGGGGCAGAGACACTGCGCCGGCAGCCCAGTGGTTGCAGGCTTGGGCGCTGGGTCAGGGAGACGGGCTGTCCGAGGCTACGGCTCAGCAAAGCTAAGAACCAGCCTGGAAAGGCAAGGCAACCCAAGATGTCAGTCCAGAGGGACGGCTGTGCGCACAGTCTTTCTCCCTGTCGTCAGGGAACTCAGAGAAACACTGGGGTGATCCTCTTCTGGCTTAAAGGCGTCGCTAAACAGAAACAAGTCTGAAAATATGACCTGAGTTTGTCAAGCTTTGACTATGTCAAGCTTTAATAGTCCCTAATAACCACCGTTCTCTTCTCTGTTAAAGACTTTCTGATAACTGCTGCTCTTTTCTCTGTTAAACACTACTTACCTCAGTGCTGGAGTTTCTAACATACACAACACTGACTTCGTTTTAAATGGTATTTTGGTCTAATTTCAGAGCCTGATTTCCCAGTACAAACTCAAGTAACAAATGTATAATTATTCTCATAAATAACTCAGCACCTTACAGTAGGTTTCAAACAAGTTTCCCCACAAGGCACAAGTGCCCTATATTAAATTCTTTTAAAGTGTAAGTTGATTAAGGTAAAAATTAGTTGTTATTACCTTATGGACATTTTAGTTTTCACAGCATTTCAAAGCTGGTCCTATCAGGAATAGATTTGTTGCCGCCCACTGGTACAATCATCAGGAAAATTAATAATCATGTTCAGTCTGACTATAAATCATTGTGGTAGAGGCAATTAATTTCTGTAGAAAAACGAAAGATCTATAAGTAGTATTACTGTGTAAACTACATGTTGTGAAAACGCGGATCCAGCACAGGCAAATTACAAAACCAATGCTCCTAATTTCAGAGTGTGATAACGCTGGGTCATCTGAGGCTGGATGGCCCGAAGTTCTGAATAAATAATGCTGGCAGCTCCTTGCAGCTTATGGCGGTCGTATCGTGTTTATGCTGCATTTGTAATTCTCGAAGCCAATACAAGCCGAGACGCTAACTCACAGAGAGTGAGTCTGGACAAAATGATCACAGCTAAGTTTTTTCCAACATCTACTGCTAAAATGAGGCAGCTTGTAGCATCTGTTTCTAGCCCTGCCACTACGCAGGGCAGACTTCTGTACAGCACGCTTCTTTTCATTTAAGGCCACGGTGGTCCTGGTGAGAACAGAAGAAAGACGATGTGTACACATGCAGACCACCACTTGCCCCTTGTAAGCTAGATTTATCTTTCTCTACCAAAACACGCTACGATCCTGCAAAGACATGTTTGCCAAAAGTAAGATAAACACAGCATAAAGGCCATGAAGTTTAGTTTGTGTTTAAAATAAGAGAAAGCAGTTAGAAGCTCAATATTTTTATTGGCTTACCTATTAAAACGGTATATCCCGTAGCGCTATGAGAGATGCTGTTATAGAACACTGAATCTCAGTTTAATTTGTCATTAAAAAGCCAGATGATTTTGGAAATCTCTGGATTTGAGTTTTCAATATTTAGTAAATTGATCAAACAACATTCACATACCGGAGAAACAAGTAATACTTTGCCACCAGCTTTTAATCCATTAGACAAACTATTCTCTAGGGATTAATTTCAGTTGAATTCACCATACCTGAAAACTTTTAAACAACATGTAATACTGCCTTGGACTGGAGGCTACAGGCTGGATGATGGTAATATCTTTAGCCATTTATTGCTGGGTTTTCAAAAGCTAGAATGAAAATATATAACAATGGAAGTAACCATGAAGGGAAGCATCTATGGAAATGAAAAGAAATAAAAATAATTCACATTGTGATTATTCACACAGAAAAAAAGAGTGCAATATTGCAAGTAAATGTCTTCTAAAGGCAGTTTAAAAAGATGGATAGGTTTTCTTTTTTAGCCACTTATGAACTGTCTTCCCCTGGTTGATCCAGCTTTGAAATCAAGCACTTTGAGGTATAAGTATGCAGGAAAGTTCAACATTGAAGTGCACATCCATGAATAAGGAAGCTCTCCCTTGGAAAATCTTGTGGGATGTTTCTAATAGTTTCTAAGATGGAAGCAGAATGGACAAATAATTGCCTGCAAAAATAATTTAACAGGCCATACAAACTGCATTTGTCGTTTACTAAATGTTCAGACACGTGTAAAAGTGAAGCTCTAAACCATACTAGGTATCCCAGAGGAAACGTACCTAGATACTTCACTGGTCGAAACAGCACGCTACCAAAAAGCTACTGCTGGCAGTCAGAAAAGAAACCCCAGTTTCCTCATTAGGAAATAGATGTAAATAATTCAGGGATGTGATGTTTTCCATTGAGATACACAATCCATTTAACTTATTTTGAATAGCTGCAGTAAATTCCAAAGAAATGCACATGCTTCTACAAAGATCTACGCAGATTTTTGTATTGATATAGAGGATTTTGGACCACATTGCTGTCCACAATGGCCTAATTTGTTTACTATAGACAAGCTTGTGCTTAAGACATTGAGAAAACCATTGAGAAAACTTTTTGCATTTCTAGTAAATCTGCAGACAAACATGCCAAGATAGTAGAAATAAAATTTGACGCTTTGCCTTTTTCTTCCAAAGGAAATCTGGATCTTGCAAATGAACCCAGCCACGTCCTCTGCTGCTTCTGAGTAATGATTCAAATAATTGCTGTTAACAAAATTTTGCAACTTGTCAGCTAACCTGGAGGCTTTACTGGGCAATCATTGACGTATTTCAGGAAGCACAAAGGCCGTTCACACGCACGGATGAGCGTGAACAGGCTCAGGGGGCTGGGACTGCCCACATTTGCCATAGAGAGGTCTGCAGCTCTCACATACCACCCACATACGCCCCAAACCTGCCTGTACTGTTAAAGAGTAGTTAAATGTGTTCCTTCGTTTGGGTTTCAAATGACATTTTCATTTTCAATTTAAGGATTGAGCCATCGCCAAATCTGTGTTATCATCTAGGTTTATACGGTCATTACAGAGCTTTGATAAACATCCAGGCATATCATATAGTTGAGTGTAATCTATCTAATCTATCCTTCTATCTTCTTGCACTTCTTCCCATATACGGGACATAAATCTTAGGCAGGGATTTGAGGATGTATTAGGATAGTATCAAAAGAGATGAAAATCACAGCTGTTCCAGTTAAAAGCCCTTCCTGATTTGTTAAACAAACATAAAACTGAGTTGAGAATTTCCCAGATTCACCTGGTTCAGCTGTATACAAAGAACGGTTAAATTAAATGATCTTTCTCACAAAGGTCAAAAGTTAAGTGTCCCTGGCTACATGAGGCCTCATGCCTAATGGGATGATAATCCAATTCTATGGCATCTAGAAAGAATTCTTCTCCTAGTTATTAAATATGCATGTCTATCCCAAGCAAAATATATTGGAGCACTGAGAAGTGGAGCTAATATACCGCACCAGAGTAGAGTTGCAAAAATGTCAACTTGGAACAGAAGAGCAGAGAAGAAAAAACAAACTAAACCTCCCACAGATAGTTCCAATGAGTAAAAAAAATTAGAAAATTATTTGCAAAGTCAAATGCTCATAACAAAACCCAAAAGAGGACCACTCTCATGCTGAAGTTATGTGACTTTTCCCAGACCATGTTTATTCTAACTTAGATGCAACATTTTAATAATCTCAGTAACTACTGACAGAAGAAAAGGACAGGAATTTCATCTTGCGGGGAACTAACTCCACAGCAGGTTTTGTTTCCACAGACAATCACTCATAATATCTGTAAGATTTTCCTATTTTCATGCAGATAAAATTGCAAGTCCCAGTTGCAAAGGAACAAAATATCATGGAAGTGAAAGTTCCTTTAACCAGAAACCTTAGAGGTAGCTAACATTTTAATCCTTCAGAGCTGTTAACTGCCAGAACTGCATGGAGTTAAGACTAGTGAAACTCAGAAGAACTTCTAGTAAAGCATTTCAGTGCCCTTCTGCTGTGTCACACGGTCTTCCACCTCTTCCACCAACAGCCTGGGAAATTCTTGAACAGGTAAATGAGCGAGGCAGGTGTCAGACCCTCTGGTCAAGGTGAGCACGGGGGAATGCTAACTGCAATTGAATGGCACTACTTGCCAGGTGTTGGATATTTGCTGCAAAAGAAATCAAGGGTTACAGAGTGTAAGCCTTTCTGTTGTAGCTTCTCCTAGTGGTTAATCATTTTTATCATTAAAAGTATGGGCCTTATTTGTAATTAGACTGACATGCTTTGGGAAGCCACCGATTCCTGTTACACCCTTCTCTCCTAGCTTATACAATGTAATACCTGAAAATGTTTTTGGTTTTGTTTTTTTTTTTTTTTCCTGGAACATGTAATGCATTGTATTGTTATCTCTCAATCACCGATATACTGGCTTTGTGAAGCCCCACTCACTGTAAAATATTTTGTCCTGTCCTTAATTAACTTGTAGCGTTATTTTTGTTCTTAAACTCCTTATTAAAATAGGAACACCAAAGCTGAGCACAGATTCCCAGCGTAGCTTCATAATAACGAGATTACGCTGCTAAAATCTCCCCCTGATTGCTCACTGCTCCCCTGTTTATACAGCAAGGACTCCAGTAGCCACTTTGGCCACCTGGAGGTCAGGATCAATACCTAAACTTTTCCTGAATCTGTAGTGTTTAAGCACAGTTCCCCTTTCCATACACACAAATGGCATTTCTCAGTCCTACGTAATTTTGCATTTGACGACCTTTACAGCACATTGTATTTGAAAAGAGTAGCCTAAGAGAGACACCGCTCCACAAACTTTCAAACCACCACTTGCCTGCTGGCTGCTGGTTCTCACCCCTGCATCGTCCCCTGTGCAGCCATGACCCTACATTAAAAACAAGCATTCTCTCTTCCCGGGAGAATTCTAGTTGGCACCATTCCCCACATCAGTGCATCAACACCTGTACCAGCAGTGGAAGAGAGTACAGGGTTGGAAGGGAGTCTGCTGTAATGGCCTCAATGGCTGCGGAACTAAGTCATCAGCAATTCAATTTCTTCTGTCTCAATGCCCTAGCCTGCTAATTAGCTACCAAGTTACCAAACACTGTGAAGAGAGGAAGCACAAAGGGAAAGGAAGAGAGCTCTGACACCAGCCAGAACAAGGGAAACCCACCTGACACCACCCAGGGAAACAAGAGGGGCTGAGTGACTCAAGCTGCTGGTCGGTGCCGCTTGGGCAGGAGAGCTCTGCTCTGGGCTGAGGCCCCTCGTGCCACTCGAGCAAGGAAGGTGGGTTTGGAGCTTTACTTCACAGCCACCTCCCTCCATCTCCCCCATCCCCACTAGCAGCTGCTGCCCCCCCCCACATACCCTGGGACTCCCTGTGTGGCAGGGACCAGCTGCAAGTTCAGCTCTTCAGGGCTCTGCAGAAGCAGGGTGAGTGGCAGGACCTCACTGCCCACCACTGGTGCTGTTCTGCCACCAATAACCCCATCCCAGGCATGAAGCTGGCCGTGCTACGGAGTCTGCCGGCAGCGTGCTCCCCTGTGGGCCCCAGTACTCCATAAACAGGCAGTTCAGAGAAACAGGCACCTCAGGGAGCACAGACCAGCAACCCAATGTCCCCATATCAGCTGGGTGTAGATTAAAATAACTACAGAAACATCCAAGGATCTAACAAACCCTTAAAATTTTGCATGTGAGTCAACTGAAGGAGCTGGAAAAATCAACTCTGCTTTTTTTTCTGATTGTTCTTCCTCAAGAGGCAACACAAACTCTGCTTGGCTTGGCTTCGTACTGAGCACCACCCAGCCCAGGGAACCAAACCTCAAGGAGTAACACAAGAGAGACAGCGAGCGATGGCAGGACCTTTCCTATGAAGGCCATGAGGACTGTGTGATGTGGCTGCTGTACCCTAGTCCTATGGCTGAGCAGAGGGACAGACAGAACACAGTCCTCTCACGAGGTAGGGTTGGAGGGTGAAGCAGGAGTAGAGCTCAGTCGCAGATTTAACAGGCTGCCATCTCAAGATTTCCTTCACAATAGAAATTTCATGAGACTCATCAAGTTTCCCACATGCTCACACATTATTCATCACTGGGGTATCTGAGCACCTTAGACCAGATGTTTCATGCGAAACCCATTGCTATGGGCCAAAATCTCAGGAGATTTTTGGATGTATATAAGTAGTTCCTGTCCAGTTTTGGGTCATAACATAGACTTCAAATTACTAAGACATTTTGAGGACCTTAGATACAGAGGTTCCTCTGTGGACTGATCGCTCTTCCTTTACCAAAAAGTCACTGTTTAGAGCATTTCCACTGAAGTCACTCCCTGTGCATCTGTCTTCTTCATCAGTATATTCCCAGTGTGTTCTTTGTTGCACACAGTTTTAATTAGTGTTACATGGTCTTGTATATTCAGCAAAAACCCCAAAATATGACAAATGTGATTAAATGTTTCAGTTTTGAGAACATCAGCTTAGGTAAGCTTTTACACAATAAGGCATTAATAATCTTTTGCATATGATGTAAAACAATTTTCTGTGATTGATTAACTGCGTGCTGATCTTAACAACGATAACAATGGATGAACACTTTACTCATTGTGTAGGCAGATACAGTTAGAGAGATATATATAAAAAATTACCATAGAATTAGGAAGTAAATAAATGTTTAAGTCAGATATTTGTGCTTTTATCCTTGGAATCTAATCATGACAAAGTTTATGGGATATTTTACATTTCACTCAGCAGCAATCATGTGGTTATCATTGACAGGTGAAAACAGAGAAGAATTGGGTTATGAATTCCAATAAATACAGCATTTTACTAGGTTTTTATGCATTGGTGTGTATGTGTTTGTGCCTGCAAACTACATATTATACTCGAAATGAAACAGGGGAGGATAAAAAAATCTCGAGTCCCCCAAATGAAGCAACCAAGGCTCCAACTATTAAATGTTAATGTTATCATAATGTGTCTGGTGTGTATACACACCACTGCTCTCTACTGGGTTAAGTCAGAAATGCTTATCTTTGACTCCAAATGCCTACACCACAACTAAGTGAAAATGATTTTTCCTTAGCTCACTTGGTAAGAATTTGTTTACAGAGCAAGTAACAGGTCTTCATACTGATGCCTGGCATAAATTAAGGTGGCCATCTTGTGTAACCTAGTGATAACAACCCCTATACAGGGCAATTGCACCTCAACTAGTATTACTATAAACTAGATCTACAATTACATTAAGAATTAAACAGACTTCTTTTTTTTAAAAAAAAAAACAAAACACCAGCTCCTACTCATTTAAATGGTATCAACTACCCATTCAAACTGCCTGCGTCTTTGTTTCATGTCTCCGGTCCCCATAGGCAGAGCCATCCCAAACACCAAGCAGTTCAAAGAAGCAGATAATTAACTACTGTCTATTGTACAAATTGCACATTTTCAATTAATGTTCTACCTCACAGGCAGGGCAGTTAGTTTTAATCAGTCTCATGACATCAGCTATTGCAGTTACTGTTCTCAGATAGTAGAAGGCACCTTGATGGTGCCAAGCAGGCAGACCACAGCGCGTAGCCCCTTCATTTGGTCTCTGCCGTGTGCAGTGCTCCTTCCCAAACATTTGAAGGAAAAAGGTTATAAGGCGAGAGAATCACTGATGGTCACTCTTACTGGCAGAGGCTGTGCGTACAGAGTTCAAATGGATTTTAGTTCCTGCACTCACAGTTTTCATAGCTTCAGGCCTACCCTGTGCTATGGAAGACGACAACAGAGATCAGGTGGACGCAGAAGAGATTCAGAGTAATTTTCTCTTTGCATCTGTTTCACAGCAGGCTCCATTAGCACCACTGCAGATGGGTGTAGTTTAGAGCAACCTTAAGAATACCCTAGCTAACTTTGGTGGATCCCTAGAAACTGCAAAAATCGCTTTCCTTCTTGTGTTGTGGGTTTTTTTTTTGTTATTTTTTTTGTGTGTGTGTGTCCTGTGCTGAACACAGATTAGCTGGTAAAAGAGACAGGGTTAATCCACGTGCTTAAGTTTCTTTAAAATAGCCTTAAAATTTTCAACGCTCAAGCGAATCAAAAATATAGAGTGCTTGGACTTGGGGTGGGGGTGGGAGAGGGAGGAGAGAAAAGAAAACTCAGGGAGTAGAGCAAAAAAATACACTTCATTTTCACAAATAAGAGAATGACCTTTATAATGCAGTTGGAGCCTTGCTTCTTGTCAGTTATGGGTCAGTGCCCTATTACTGTATTGCCCACACACTATTATTGCAGCAATGCAACTGCACCCCTAGAGGGAGGTTGTGTCAACATTTCTATTACAAACCCCTCTTTCCAGAAGGTTAAAACCTGCCTGTCAGCAAGGAAATAACTTTATTAAAAACAAACCTTGATAAAAATCCATTCGGCCACTTTCAAACGACTACAGCCGTGTCCCAGCATAAAAAAACCACACTGGGTTCAAATGTTCTTGCGCAACTTTAGAGCAGTTTTGCTCGAACCCCTCGCTCAGCTTCGTTGCACCCTTGAGACTCGGGGAGGGAAGGCAGCAGCAGAAGCCCCTGGCTTCCCGCAGCTCTTCATGACTTTAATGCCCTGGGCCCTTCCTCGGGAGGCGGCAGCCTGGAAAGGCTGCTGGAAGGTGAAATTTTCGAAGAGACTCAGCTCCAGGCCAAGTCTCAGCTCCCTACGAGTCAGAGCCTGGAGTCAAAGATGGGAAATGTTTTGCTTCAGTGAAGGCGCCTTCAGATGCCTCTTTCTAGTGGAGGCGACTTTTGCTCCTGTGATGGGAATAGCTATGAGAAAGCAACAGTGACCTCTGCCAACACAGCTCCCATTAGCCCAAGCGTAGTGCATCTATCCCTAACTTTGGGTGAAAGCTAGGGTTACGAAAATATATATACATATAAAGAATTATACTAATCCTGGATTTGGTTCCATTTGTTTAAAAAACCCCATAAACATGCATTGAAGCCATACACCAAAAAAGCTTTTAGAGGACTCAAAGGGGTCTTTCTGTTGTAATAGGTACATTTACTTGGGTTTTCAGTCCAAAAAATCCATTTTATGTGTATATCTGGCTAGTAGATTTACATATCCAGGCAGCTTTTTAGGGAGTCAGTCTCTGGTGTGTAAATAAGAGATGTCATTTGTTAAGATCTAATAAAAAAATTTTAAATCAAGTACTTTATATTCAAACCTCCCCCTTTAAAATGAAAACAAAAGTTGGTAACTGGCCAAAGCCAGAGAGGCTATTTATTCTGTGGTGCAAACTCTCTCGCTTTATTGGAATTTTCTCCTTAAGATAGACAGCTAACAACCAACCAAACCCCAAAAAGCTACGACATATTAAAAAGAAGAGGCACCGTTCAAAAAAATTAAGGTTCAGATGCACTTTCCACCATGTCTGCTTTGCTTTTGAGCAACCTTGCTTGCAAATACAAGCACTTCAGATCAAAACTCTGCATCAAAACAGGGCCAAAAGAGTTATGTCCACGACATGAGTGCATGGCAACGAAGTAAATGAGTTTCTTCCTAACAGAGAGTTGAACTGGATGTTGTGGCAGTCTCAGGGAGCATTAGAGACTTGTGGGTGTTTGTGAAATATTAACAAAGTAGAACATTCCAAGATAAGATCCTTGACTGAAGGATGTACCAACAGAAAGAGGGATCCGAGTGCACCACGTGGCTTCTCAGTTTGCCCCTGAAAAACACAGTGTACAAATCAACCACTGCGTCCTCTGAATCCCAACCCACTTGGCAGCAGGAACAGGAGAGGGTGTGCTGGATACCGCAGTCTGGTTCTGCTCCCCGGTTCCCACAGAGGCACTGCCTAAGCCTAGGACTAACGCCATGCGGAGGAAAAGGAAATGCAGGAGGAGGAGAAGAAAAAATCTCCTTGTGCTCTTCTGAGCGATCATGGTTGCGTTTCATGAATCCCCAAAACTGGTCTGCAAATAGGGCATCCTCTGATGAGACCTGCAGGTGCCTAATGGCAGCTCTGAGGATTTTGCCTTTTTTTTCCTTTGCTTTCCAACTCTTTTCTTCACCTAAGCATCAAAATCCTGAACCTTGGGATTATTTTTTGAACTGATGACATGATCTTTCTCTGCGGATCTGTCCACTCTCAACACAATAAAGAGCTTGTCAAGTACATGAATCCTTAAATAGTTAAAAGGGAAAAAAATCCTAACAAGAAAGATCTGCAAAATGAGACTCCTTCTGTATGGCGGTGCAGTTTAAGCAGACGTTACAATTCCATGGACCCTTCTAAAAGCTGTCTCGTAGACAGCCGTATCACGTCAGAATCTATAAGCAACATTTCAATGTTTGGATCAAACACACAAATGAAATGTGAAGGAATGAAGGCTAATTCAGGAATGCAAGATCCATTAAACTATGCAAGTATGCATGAACTGTAAAAAGTGGATCCCATACACATCAGCTATAGCCCTTAGCTGTTAGCAGGTGTGAATCAGTCAGTTGTACAATTCATTTGTCTACCTAATTGCACTGAAGATAGGCTTTTACTTTGCCTATAACATCACTAATGAGTAGGTTTTCAGTTCGATCTAACTAATTAATTCTTGTTAACTTCCTTTGCATTGCTGTTCTTTTAATTTAACCAGAGACAGCACCAGAGTTGCTACTAGTGTTTAGTCTCAACTAGATTACTCCTATTCATTAAGGGCTGTAATTGTTGGTCATACCCTCCCAAATGGTCATTACAACCTCTGGCTTGCATATTGAATAACAGCAATTTCCTGACTCCAACAGACTCTCATGTGAGGGAGGAGAAAATGCTAATAAAGAAAGAATAAATGATTCTCGGCTTCATTCAGTGCTGCGTAGATTTCTTTTACAGCAGAAATTGTACTGAGGTGGTAAAATGTGTTTCTTGCAGGCCCCCTACTTCCACCCTGAGTGAAAACAATAAGAACCAAGTCAAGCATTCCCTGCTACTGTGATTACAGCATCCGTAAAAGTGATTATATGGCTGCTGTAATCAACTTCAATGAAAGCTGCCTGTTAGAGCTTCAATAATTACTCATTTCTGTTAACAGCTTGCTTTCAGTTTAGTACTTTGAGGCCTAGGAAAAAAAAAAAGTGTTTTAATAAAAGATCCTGTGAACGCAGTATTTTGGGGGGTAAGAGCTTGTGTGTGGGCAAATAAAAAAAAAAAAATGCACATGCAACTTTTTTGTCCTATTCTCAATAGCAGCCCTTTTCATTTAAGCTCGGAATCTATTTAACCAGCAACAAGCACAAGTTCATACAGGGTTCAGTCATGTACTGAATGTTTACTGAAGGAGGCACAATAGTTTAAATAAAGTGGCGGTTTTAAATATTTTACCCATTTCTTTAAACAAATTGCCAATCCTCAAACTCTGTGTTAAACACATTTCAAAAGCAAAATACCACAAAGCTCTCTTTCAATAAAACCTCTACTTTTTTCATATTATGCCTCCTCCTTCTTGATGTATTTTATTTCCGCAAAGCTCTGGAGAAGAATGGAGCTTACAGAAGTTAAGGGCTCATTTTAAAAACAAAACAAAAGAACCATTTAGTCTGAGATTAAAACAACACAGGTCACCGTTGCTCTCCCATGCCTGATGTTCTGCAGAGCGATACCACAGCTAAGGATGAGGGAGGCAGGCTGCAGAGAATTAAAGTTGACCAACACTTCCACACGAAACTTAAATTCCCAGGCAACATTATCTTGAGGTTAAAATAAACCCCAAACAAGAGAAAGCCTAGAAACCACTTCTCTTGTTTGGATAACTTTATGATTATGGTTTTATTTTTCTGGTGTGTCTATACACATCTCCTTTTGAGAAAAAAAAAAAACAAAATAGAAAGGAGGTTCTCATTGTATCCTGCAGAGAGCTAAATTATTTTAAAATCCTATAAGATCTTATAAGAAACCCAGTGAAGTCTCAGTAACGATAAATAAGGTTGTACACCTGGAAAGATTTTCTTCCCCTGGAATCCTTCGTTCTTCACTTTGGGGACGTTTGCAGTAAGATTACCTGCAATCCAAGGGCCAAGTTTCCTGAAGAACAAGCTCTGTGCTGATGAGGGGCTCCTGCTCAGGGTTTCTGCCTCTGCAGGAGTCCTAACAGGCAACCCAGGCTGCTGGGGTCATAGGACGTGCTGCAAAGAACACGCGGCTGCTTCCTTAAAACAGGACTGCATCTCCTGCAAAGCCTTGCAGCTGATGGCAGCATTTGTACCGGCCAGATGAGCAGCTGGTGGGACTAAATCTCCCCCTAAAATACAATTACCTCTCTCCCTAAACTACAACTACTACTACTGCAGGGGTCTGGAGTTAGCTGCTGTCTCGCCTTATACACGACACCAAAGTACAAATCTTGATGTGACATGTGAATGGGAGGGGAAGCTCTTGCTGGTTTTGCACCTGATCAGCATCAAGAATGGCTTAGCTCCGTGAACAATAGGTAGACTTTTTTTTTTTAAGACTGCCTTGGCCCAAAAATGCATAACATGCTCTCTGTCCTCAGCTTATCTGATAGGTGAAATAACAGAAAAAAAATGTTATTAATGTCTTGAATGTAATACAGTGCATCACATTTACATAGCATCTTTCATCCTGAAGGATTCCAAAGCACTTTATAAATGACATGCTTATGGAAATCACTTCCCTGTTGGAACGGAGCCAGCACTGGGGTTTAAGGCAGCAGGCTGTTGGACAAATGCTCAGTGGTAGAAATTTGGTCAAGAACGACAGTTGGAACTGTTTACTTTTGCAAAGAGTAACATGAGTTATAGAAAGCCTGATTTTCCTTGGTACCTGCAATTACTGCTTTATTGTGCATGCACTAACTATTTGGTTGCACCCACTGTAATTTCCATAAACCTTCCACTATTTCTGAGGACAGAGTGTTCTCAAAACAAGATCATACAGGATTGGAAACTGCTTTCCCTAGTGCTCCATCAGAATGCAACTCTGCTAGGAAAGAAGGCACCACGAACGACCTGTGTATTGTGCCAGCTGCCTAGATGTGACCCCCAGCATCAGGCAGCAGCTTCATTTGGCCCAGCCCTATTTACTTGAAAGGATCTATTCCAAAGTATATCTTTGGGGATTTCACTTCATAAAATGATTCAGTTTTACAATTTCATTTTCCTTTCCCAGAAGGCAGTCTTGACAATGGATATCACGAGCAACTACAAAAAAAGCAAGCTTATTTTCCTGTGCACATCAGAGGGTGGATTTGTGCTGCTGCTCTTCTCTTTTTGTCACCTTGTGCACGTGGTGGAATTGTTATCTTTTCTTCTCTCTGCTTCCACACAAGAGACCTCACAAAGTCCGCCAGCTTTGCACCCAGGGCAGAGACTATCTCTGGATGGACAAAGTACTCTAGAAGTCTATGGGCTCCCAGTGCAAGACAGAGGACCCTTTCATTTGCTTTATGCTGTGTGGAGCAACCTGCCCACTGCAGATGAACATCAGGTTCTCAGGGGGAGTGCATCTGTCCAATCCCTTCCATTACTCTTTTTAACTCAGTCTTGATTTCATAGAATCACAGAATGTTAGGGATTGGAAGGGACCTCAAAAGATCATCAAGTCCAATCCCCCTGCCAGAGCAGGAACGCCTCGATAATGCTACATAGGAACGTGTCCAGGCGGGTCTTGAATGTCTCCAGAGAAGGAGACTCCACAACCTCCCTGGGCAGCCTGTGCCAGGGCTCCGTCACCCTCACTGAGAAGAAGTTTCTTCTCGAGTTTAAGCGGAACCTCTTATGTTCCAGTTTCAGCCCATTACCCCTTGTCCTGTCAGTGGTTGTCACCGAGAAGAGCCTGGCTCCATCCTCGTGACACTCACCCTTGACATATTTGTAAACATTAATGAGGTCACCCCTCAGTCTCCTCTTCTCCAAACTAAAGAGCCCCAGCTCCCTCAGCCTTTCCTCATAAGGGAGATGCTCCACTCCCTTCATCATCCCAGTTGCCCTGTGCTGGACTCTCTCCAGCAGTTCCCTGTCTCTCTTGAACTGAGGGGTCCAGAACTGGACACAGTATTCCAGATGGGGTCTCACCAGGGCAGAGTAGAGGGGAAGGAGAACCTCTCTCGACCTACTAACCGCCCCCCTTCTAACACACCCCAGGATGCCATTGGCCTTCCTGGCCACAAGGGCACACTGCTGGCTCATGGCCATCCTGCTGCCCACCAAGACTCCCAGGTCCCTTTCCCCTACACTGCTCTCTAATAAGTCATTCCCCAACTTATACTGGAACCTGGGGTTGTTCATTTAGATGTAGTGTGGTGAGACCAAGATATTTGGACTCAAAAGGGATGTGAAAAACAGCAAGGATAAATTCTGAAGCTACTTGGTACTATATATTCACCCAAGAAAGATGAAATCTGATCTGATTTGTATGTGTTTGTTTTCTCTGAAAATCAGAGGACGGGTTTGCAGGCCCTCAGTCCCCACACGAACTGTCAATAGATTAACACCCGCAGGACAGGGAACCTGGGGAAAGCCTTGCACGTAGCTGTCTGTCTAGGAAGCTCTTCCAGTACAGATCAGTAAGTCACACTGAAATTAGTAGGAACCATTTTTCCTGTCATGTAACTGAACTTCTGCAAGCAATTTAACATGAAATAAAAATCATAAAAAATCCTTTTATTCTCTATTACCTATCCAGTAGGTTGTCTGCAGCAGAATTACTGAGAAAAAATTTTCTGTTTCTTCGGCTACAGGAATGGAGATTTTCTCTGGCCTTTAACCACTAAAGCATCACAATTTAACTTATTGTAACGTGTCTCCAGAACTTTGTATTAAACAGACTAACGCACAAGCCACAAAATTCTTAAAGCAACTACTGTGCTACATATTAAGAGAGAGCTGTAAATAAAATGCTTACACCTGTCAGAATAAAACTGAAAGACTGGAAGAATGTAGGACCTAAGTTTTTTTTGAGGACAGTCACTTTTGCAAACTACTGAAACAAGATTCAACATTAAACATTTTACCACCACTGACAAACAGGAAGGCTTGATACAAGGTATTGGAGAGCTGGCTAGGATCTGTGATTTCTGCTCTGCAAATACCTTGCACTATGTTCCACAGGTGCTAAGGCAAAAATAAACATTAAAAAAGACATTTCGAGCCATAGTCTAATTTTGTTTAACATTTAAGACATCTGCTCCCACAAATAAAAGGTGAAGAAAATAAAGTATTAAATCTTTTTTTTCAGTTTTTCGTGACAGGCCACTGTGCCCAGCCCTAGCAACAAGGACAACAGGTATCAAACCCCACAGTTCTTTTGATTTTTTTGATGTAAAACAGTAATACAGAGGTGTCTGCAGTGTCAGCTGGAACTCAGACCTCCCAACTCAGCACAGAGACAGACAAGAGAGTTGGGGCATTCTGACATATCTACTTTCTTAAGGCAAGAGACTGTCTTTAAATCTTTTAGCTGAAGGAGATGACGAAGGCAGACCGAGCGGTGTTATGTGCAAGAGGTATGCAAAAAGCAGTATCTCTCTGTAGATCAGCTTCTGGCTACTGGATAGAATTACAGACACTGAGATCTTCCCCAATATGATTACAGTCCAGCTGTTGGTTTTTTTTTAAAGAAAAAAATACTGCAGAAAACCACCCTAAGAGGATAAAACTGCTCCTTTTTTCATAGTCTTAGCAACTTCATTGGCTAAGCGACCGATATTCTGACAAAGAAAGAATGAGGTGACATAGATCTTTGCCTGTGTAGATTATCATTAAAAATGATATTAATGGAGTATTTGATCCCTTTTTGAGAGGTGAAGTAGCTGTGAATGACAGAGAGATCATTTCCAGATGCACAGGTTGTCTTACAGTACAATTGCCTGTATTATCTTAACTGTAGCATCAAACATGTGACTCCTATATGAGTCCCTTCACCCACAGATTTTTAATTGCTCTGCAGTGCGCTCATTTTACAGAGAGAGAAACTACACTCAGAGAAGTGAAGCCACATGGTCCAGCTGACACTGCAGGGCAGTGAAGCAGCAAGGAACGGTGCTGTCTCCTGGTTCCCAGCCAACTGCAACACTTGGAAAAGCTTACCGCAACTGTTTCTTTCACTCCAAAGCACTTCTGTTTTGAAAGAGATATATACTAAAAGCAATGCTTGCAGTGACCACTTCTTACACATTCTGCAACAAAAACTGCATAAACTGCACTTGAAAAGATGTTGTTTTACATAAGTTTCTGCTGTATTCCTCCATATATGGCATCAAGCCCCAGCTACCACTAGGCAACTTGCTACACCCTGTTTTACTTACTTTCTTCTTAATGCACCTATAGCAGCAGCAGCAGTCAGTAATAAACGACATACACATTGAAACCTCTCAAATACTGATTTTAACTGCTCTCCAATGACCAAAACCAAACTTTGAGATTTATCAGGAGGCACCTATGCTGATGGTAGGACAGGATCTAGGTACAAGGGCTATTGCTAAGTTGATTAAATACTCCCTAAAAGAGACATAGCTTTCTAATTAAATCCAACAGCCTGAACCACAATCAGACCCAGACATGAAGCCAGAGCTGTGGAAGTGGAACGCGTTCAAACTGGCCCACGCCGCCACGCTGGCAGACCACGTGCTTTTGGACAGAGTACAAGGCAGGAACCCAACCTGGAAGTGACGGCATGTAGATCTATTTTGGGCAGGTGAGTACCACCAAGACATCTCTTAGCTCGACACAGAAGAGACAAAAAGTGGAAGGAGTTACTAGTGTGACTAGAAGCAATTGGAGTTAAAGAGCATGTCAACAGCCCAAAGTTCTGAGGCAAAAGGTGAAAATGGCTGCATAAGCTAACAGGAGACAGTTACCTTTGTACTAAGGAATGATGCCAGCATGAGCACAGGTGGTAAGCACCCTGCCCTCCTCGGAAGCAGCACTTACTAGTAGCAATTGCTAATACAGGATTCAAAACCTTCCACCTGATGGCTGATCAGCCATGAAAGACACTTGTCCTGTTCACAGTAACAGCTTTCAGCTCACTCTCCCCTGCCCATTCCAGACCTCAAGAACTTGCTTTAAAATTCTACCAGGGAAGATGATGTGCATCTTTCTTTGCTTTCTTACTGCTCTCACAGAAGCAACCAAAATAGAAAATATTTGATCATTTTTCCCCCACAATATACTTGGAAATACCCTTCCAGAGACAAATAATTAGACATACATTCAAGTGGAGAAGGTACTGATTTGCCAGACTGCTGATGCTATCAAACCATTCCATGACTGAGACTCCAGAAGCACTCCATGAGGGAGCAAAACTACAGCTTCAAAGTCTGATGTCATCCACAACAAAAAACTGGTGAAATGTCAATTGGCTTTCCGTGGCTCACAGACACAAATCCTAAGACTTCATTAGCCAGAACATGGCCTGTGTTTGGGTTGTGGAGACTGTGAAGAGGAGGCAGTTACAGAGTTGGTACATTTACGTGGGAGGGCGGCAGAGCTAGACTGAATGACATATATGTACATACATATATATGTAACTGTATATATCCCCATACAGTAAAATATTTAACAGCTGAATTCATGTCCTTATAGAAAACAATTTAAAAAAATCTTATTTCTCCCAGCCTCTGTGTGCTCGTAGCATAAATACCGCACTCCAGTAGAACTCATAGGAATGACAGTACGTCACCTCTGCCTTGAGGAAGAAGATAGCAGTGCTCTATCATCCACATTCACATATGGCAGTAAGTTCCAGAAGTACATTACTTGTCTTGCATGGACATATCTCCTTTAACCTATAATAAAATGATCCTCCTCTCTTCTGATCTGTGCCTCTAGTTCCAGCATTGAGGCTCGGGGAACAGCAGTACAGCTCAGCCTGCACGGTTTTGCAAGTTTGGATCATTTCCCTCCCACTTTGATAATTTCCTGCCCCCTCCTTCTCCTCTCCAAACCCTGGGAAATGACAGCAACTCATCCCCATCCTGAAAAATCCTGGCTATACCTTCCCCTTCAATGACTATCTTTTTACCAGATTTCAAGCTGTAAAACCCCCCTTTTTTTTTTTTCCTGGAATCCGTGTAGATGTGCTTCTTTGGTGAGGAAAACTGCCAAGAAATTGAATTTAGTATTTCCAGCGGCTCTTCTTTATCTGCAGGCTACCTGCTGGCAGAGCAGGTCAGTGTGGCAGTATTTCCCTCTGCGGAAGCCATGATGACTCCCAACAGATCACGTCTGACACCATGTGCTCAGCGACCTTTCTCTCTGAGAGGGATTTAGGGTTCATCTTATGAGGGATTGAAGTCAGAGTCAGTAGTATGCATTTTCCAGGGTCTCTTCTACAGCTGTTTGTTTAAACATCAAACCAAAAGCAGACCCATAAACTGCTAGTATTAGTCCCAGGGTTAGGACAATGCTCCCATGACCTCAAGTGTGAATCAGCACTATCAGCACCAAGACACGTTACTCAGTAAGACAAGCTGAAACAACATAAGCATCATCCCGGCCTCGCACACCACAAGGATGCACCCAGAGGCATTTAGCTTTCAAACAGGGTCTGGCTGCAGGGACAGCAGCACACCACACCCAGGCTCTTGTGTGTAACAACAAAGCTGCTCCAGCAGAAATTTGGCAGAGGCAAGAGAGTAACTAAAGGATACAAAGCCTTCACTTTTGTACCAATATGTGAACAGGACACAAGAACCAAGTGAATGCCCTCTCCGAGCACTGAGGCCAAAGACAGGGGCTTCTACTAGGACTAACTCATCTGTGATGTTGCGTTTATTAACTATAAATAAAAACTTACTAGAAAATAGAACACATCTCACATTTCTGCAGTTTCTTTGTCAGTGATTGAACAAGGAGGTTGTATTTCTCATTCTTCTTTTATGAGAAAAAGTCAGACTAAACTTGAACCACGAACTAGTTCAAAATGTTTCCCAAAGTTGGAGCTAAACTTAAGCTGTTATTCTGGAAATTTTGCTGATCCCAAACTGGGACTGAAGCAAAACAAAGACCTTTCCAGCTCAGAACACCAGTTCAGCTGAAAAACAACATCCTCTGGCAGGTTCTGTGCAACAAAAGGACAGCTTGACTTTAAGATTCCTTTGAAAGCCACCATGCTGCCCTCTGTCTGTCCTTCTCCCTTCCCTTGCCACACTACGCACTAGCAGATGGTCAGAAACTCTCTTCCCTGGACCCAGCTACCCTCAGGAAGTACCTGCTAAGGTAAACTCACCAGGTAAACTGCTTCTTGTGATTCCTGTTTCTTGTGGAGGAAAACGTTGTTGTTCATCACCCTTAGTTTCCTCCAGCAATACTGCTACTACACCTCGTGGCAGGCAGATATACATGTGAGCAGGTAAGGGTTTGAGTTTTTAGAAGGGAGAGAAAGGAGATTTTACTTGCCAACGAGCTGACTCTTCCATTGTTCCCACTCCTCTGTCTAGTGCTGGCCCCACCCGCATTCCTGGCACCACTTCCTTCTTACCAGCAGCATGGTCCCCTATGCTAAGTCTAAGGTGTTAAAAAATATCCAGTACAGGTCCAGGACTACAAACAATGCTCACAGAGGGTGAGGCAATGGAGGCTAACACTTCCCCTTGTTGAAGGCCTGGTTGAGGGTCTTGAACTGAATAACAAACTGTAACTGGCTTGGAATCAGAGCTCAGCTAAAACAGCTTCAATCACAGCTGGATCTGACCCAGAACAGATTCAAACCTACTGGTTCAATTCCCTGGTTATAGGTGTCTTCTTGCAATGATAAGCTGTAGTCAGCAATTAGGAAGTGTTCACGGCGAGGTAGTGCCAGAATTCATGTAAGGAAGGTCAGGCCTGGGCACAGGTCTCATAAAAATTCCAAACTGGAATAATAATCTCTATGCAGAGCAAACATTTCAATATTGACACAGCTAAAGTACAGTAGAGATGGGGAAAAAAAGCAGGAAGCATTTGTCATTTATATGAAGACAATGAGATATACACTTTCCTTAACATAAAGTTGTTATAGATTCCACTGGGCACCACAGCAGTTGTATAGTCCTTGTATTAATCCCTAGCTATATTCCGTGGGGTATATCAATAGAGTTAAGTATTTATGAGCTACAAATATGACAGGAAACAGATACACCCTGTGTAAGTAATATATGATTGTGTCAGTGCTCCTCATAAGCACTCTATCGATATTCTCAGCTAAGCTCAGGTAAAAGGTACTTAATAAGAGAGAGGACAGCTTTAAACTTTCTGATATTATCTGCTCTCGGGGAATATGCTCCAGAGCTTTCTCTCCGATAATCTGCTAACAATGCACCTCCATCCCCTAATTGGCTAGATCAGGGTTTCCAGATGACAGTGAGAAGTGCAGACAGTGCATGAAGCTGACGAAGACGTGGCTTATAGGCTCCTCTCCTTTCGGCTGTGAGTAGATCAAGTCCAGCTCCCCACTGCCCATCTTGTGGACAGTCTCCCAGGCTACAGACTCATTTCGGACAAGGTTAATCTCAAGAAGGTTCCTCTCAAGAAAGTTCTGAATGCGGAGAGACATAAACGTCACAGTTTGTGTCAGTGAGGGCTACACTCTGGCTCTGACAGTAGTGCACAAATGTGGAAATGAGCCCTTGGTCATGAAAAGGTCTTTTAAGGGAAGAGTAAGAAAACATGTAACGTGTATCCTGGAGTCATCCTAAAACAACGGGCACCCTCTTTTCAGCTCTGGCTAAGAGGCAGCATTCTCAGTTAACAGCTGGTGATCCCCAAGAGTACTGCTGGGATGTTCTACTTTATATGCCCTCTTTTAAGATTACAGATCCCAACAAGTTTTGTAAATACTGGTTTTGAATCAGGAGAGGAATTTTTCTGTCTGTGATTTGGATCGCAACAGTTCACACTCTCACGAGTTTTCCTAGCATTCTGGACAACATCTTTTGGGGTGTGTTCTTTTGTTGTGGGTTTTTTTTGATTATTTATTTACTTATTTTAAGTAGTAGACCAGTGTGCTATAGTGTTAAACTGAAACACTGCTCTTGAAGTGAGATAGTGTCATGAGGTACCATGTGTTTTATGGTGCAATCCCAGCTTTCCCCACCTAGTAGAATCAGCAGGTCCTTTCTCATTATATTCTCGCTATCCCTATGTCATCCTGCCAACTGGCAGCTAAAGATCTGTTCAATTTGCTTGCAAGAAACAATGCACAAGAAATGTAATAACAAAATAAAAAAGTAATGATTTTGTAAACTGGTAATTGTTTAATTCCCTTCAGAGGAATAAAATTTTATAAAAAGAATATGAACAAGCTGAAAAATCAGAGTATGGCCATTTGAGCTTCTCTTTGGATAATTTGAGAATGAAAGCACTAATAATAAGATATTTGTGTTGAATGATGTCTCCTTTGACTTATCTCATTTCCCCAATTTCACAGGTAGGAAGGATAGAAGAATATATGCAATTAAACTTAAACTATGGGTCTAAAATTATAAAGCTCTAAACCTTTGGAGGTGCTGGATGCTTAAGACCTTGCTATTGCAAGTTCACATGTTTACTCAGATTAAGGACAAACCATCCTTGTTGATGGACACATACCGAGAGGGCACTTCTCTCTCTGCAGAGCCGCCTTAACTTCACTGCACTTCATCTGGTAGATCTCAGACTTGTTGCTCCTGAGGCATGAGCTGAAGTAGCCTACTTGCAGGCAATTTCCAGGGAAGAAATTAGGTGAGCGTGATGGTGTGTGGAATATTAATATGAGGATGATATAAAAGTGGGACTTGTTAAGTTTGTTTAGAGGCAGTGTTGCACATTCAATAATATTTTTTGTTTCTAGGTCTCCAAGAAAACTTGCCCCAAAGGCCAGACTTTCAAACATGTCAAGTTTTGCTGGATAGGATTTTCCTAAGTACCTAAGGAAGTTGTGATTCTGACTTCATTTCAATCAACGAGATTTAAGCACTTAACTTCAGTGATTTTGAAAATACCACTTAGCATTTGTCTTTTTAACCACCTAAACACTTTAGAGAATCTTTTGACCTGTGATTTAAGATGCGTGTGTTACAGAAGCAGAAATAAAAAAAAGTGACAAGAGAACAAAAGGTGGCATTGAAATAGAAGCTGGGCTTTTTTCCAGTAAGGTTGATAATGTAAAGAAGTAGTGTGAAAGTGTAGTCAAAATCTGAGCAACAGCAGTACAGCTACATATGAGCAAGTGTCAGGGACTCTTTCTTCGTGACAGTTGCCGTTGTTGTCCTGAGTCAGCGTCCAGACAAAAACAGCTACCAATTAGTAGCAAACCAACTGAGCTACAAACAGTAGACAGAGCAAAATGCTGAACAAAAAAAAATCCTCCCTCTGTTGGTGTTAGCATTTTACACAAATCTGACCACATTTTCCAATCTAAACAAATACAGATGAGCTGTGCTCACTTCAGCCAATCTTAACCAATGTGAAAGAATCTTCCAGACCTCCAGGGACAGGCACCAGCTTAGCCATAGCAGTGAGGAGCTGAGTGACGCTAATTCTGAAGTTCCTTATCAGCATTTCGTCAAGAAAAAGGAAACCTGAGAAGAACCTCACAAACATAGACACACGGGTTTGGCCACGGTCAAGCTATGTTCAGGTGTGCAAGCAATTTCAACAGGTACAGAAGACAGGGTGAGAAGAGTATCAGCTCTACCAGTTAAACCCGAGACGGCGTATGTCCACTCAACCCAGTCACAGGCATTTTCTCGGTATGAAACACTACCACTCTCATCACTTTTTTTGACTAAGCCAGGCAGATAATGACAAGAATTCTTCTTAAATTACCACTCCTGCGGTACCCTACATAATTGCCACAGAATCAGAAGATAATAACAATCTCCAGCTGCCTGCAACATTGCAATTAAAATCTCTAGTAATCATTGGTGTAAGTTTGTAGGAACGGTACAACAGCAGAAAAGCCAACCTTTCTCATTATTAAATAAAGATTACATCATTGTGCACATAGAGCCCCAAAGATAACCATCCTTGTTCCATGTATAACATATTCCTTATTCTGATAAGCTATAAGAAAACTTATCAAATTTTTGCTTTAACATGGCGAAACGAAAAAAGAGCTGGTCTCAACAGAGATTACTATTATGACACACTATACTTAATTTTTGCAGTGAGGTTAATTTAAATATCATGTAAACGACATGCAAAGTATTTAAAAACTGATTAAATCATGCACATATTTCTTTTTAAAAAAAGGAAGTGTCATTGTGGGCATTGTATTTGAACTTTCACATAGCTAAGAAAAAACATTCTAATTAAAAAGTTTGCATTGCCTTAACCTAATCAATTGTTTAGCTATACAACCTTTTTATTTACTTATTTATTAATCTAACTAGAATCTTGATTTCAGTGTAGGAAGGTACGTGCAGTGTTTATGTTCAGAGAAACCAATCACTTCTGCATAGTTGCTGATCCTTTTGGTTCCAGTTATAGCTGTAATTCATTTGTCCCACTGAACCGGGTTTAGCAAGCTTGAATAATAAAGATTCAGCTCTAGCCACTCAATCATACCAATGTGTGTCTTGATTCAGTATCTTTTAAATTAATTCAGAAACTTGCATAGTTTCAAGAGAAAATTATTATCTTATCATCCTCTTGATTTTTTGATACAGTGAATAATAGAGCTATTAAAAATGAGTAAGATCAGAAAACTTAATTTAATTGATTAGTCAGTTCTGGGAAATCAACATATTTGTGTAAAAGCTGTGATAAACTGAAACAAAAGCTATATTTCCTTGCACTTTTATGATGTTAGATAAATACTGCAATAAAATATCAGTACAACAGTACATTTCCTTCAATTTTCTTTAGGTATCAGACAAAAGTTACTTTCTTAATTATATTTTTCACCAAATGTATGTACATGCAAAATAGAAGAGATTACCCAACCAGAGTAGAGACCATGCAATAACAATTACTGCCAGTGTCTAGGTGCAGTAGGACTCGCTATAAAAGCAAATACTCCTCATGAGAACATGCAAGATTCCTTTCATGAGGAACCTGCTCTTTCCTCCAGAGGAATCAGCGGCAGAACTGGGACAGGGGCACTTCCCAACCCGCAGCGGCTCCGGACACACAACTGTTGGCATTTCAGATAGCGCTGCTAGTGCTGCCACAGATTCAGCGGTCATCTTTCAACACTTGCTTTACCAAAAATTAGGATGTAACTTTTAGAATAATCTCTACAATTAGTGAATGCCTTCTAGTGAAGCCACCACAACTGTTGTTAACCTGTTGTGATGGGAAACTTGACCATTAAAAATCTGAACTTTCCTGGATCTCATACTTTGTCTTGCTTATCGTATAGAGCTCCTTGCCAAAATTCCTTTCCCATGGTAGATGCTTATGGACTATGAGCAAATGGTCCTTATCCTCTTTACATGTTTGTCAAACAGAGCTATACAAGGAAGTAGATTTCTTCTCATTTTATTTATTCTAATGAGCCCAGCAATGAACAAGTCACCTTCTTCAGCAAAGCTTACGCTCCTGACAGCAAGAACCCTTCCATGCTCTTAAACACCTTACCAATGTTTTGTAGCACTATTGCCTCATTTACCCCTTATTTTATAACCTATTCTAATGCAGCAACTCAGATTGCATTTGACTGTTGTTTTCCCTTGTTTTGAGCTTCATCAAAGTCCTCAGGCCTTGAACACAAGAGGAAATGGGGAAGTCATCTGGTCAGAACAATGTGTGAATTAGTGAAAGACCATTATGACTCATAATTTTGAGCAATTCAGCAAAACCCTACGTCCATGAGTCGTCAGATGAGTTCCATAACACAAAATATAAATAAGACAATAAGCTGAAAACATCTGCTAAATATGCTGATTTATGCCACTCAGAAAGTTGCCAAATATTAGATTCCTGCTGAATATTGTTATTTCATTGAATTCTAGTCAATGCAATCACGGGCTTTATTAGAGGATTCACACATTGTCTTTACAGCTTCAGCGTCTATTTCAGTTTCACCTAGAATTCATGAAAACACATTCCTATTCCTTAAAATACACTGTTTGAGGCATATTCTGGGTCAGAGTAAAGTAAATCTAGATTAACAGAATACACAGAGGCTAATGTGCTGCTACTAGCACAAAGCAAACAGTAAAAATGGACTAACATTCACATATTTTAAGGCTAAGAGCTCCACCTCACCAAACTATACAAAATCCTTGAATCTGGGCGAGAAGAATGCAGAAAATGAAAATAAAAAATTAATGCTCCCCTAAAGAGATAAAAAGGGTAATGACTTAGAAATGATTTCATTGTTCCATTTTCCTTATAGCAGTTGCCATGGAAGGGGAAGAGGAGCAGAAGTCTGAAGTTTAGTTGTTTCCCCACTCTCAATCTCAAAGAAATCTGATGTGACAATCCTGTACTCAGTTGTTTGAACAGCTTAAAACACATGCTAGGCAGATTAAGGAAGGAAATTAATACAGTTCTCCTAGCTCGTTCATTCCACGGGAAAGATGAATGAAGAATAATGCCTGGGACACATGTTGGAAAAATGTCCCAGAGCAATTAACAATAAAGCTATTTATATAGCGCATCACACTAAGCAGCAGGCGAGGTACAGGCAGAAACGCAAAGAAGATACATTGTTCAAAATCTCAGTATCAGCTGAGTACCAGCCATAGTTCAGAGCTGATTCCCAACTGAAATTTAAAATGGGATTTAGAGGAACTGAATTCCTAATTGCCTCACTCTCAGAGCGTGGATGTACAAGCAAGGACAGAAGAGTTTTGTGCTCCCCCCGAGCACTGGGGACGGTGGTACCCGGGCCTGTATCACCTGGGGCACCTGCAGTCAGGGCTGCTTGACCCTGTCTAGATCAGTCTGCAGCCATCCCTGTTCGTGCTTGCTTGGGAAAGCGTTAACATCCATACCAAGGCAACATTTTACACTCATTCTTTTGCAAGTATAAGTACTCAGCACAAACTTTGATTTGCCACTGGCATATGTCCTTCCTACTCACAGGCCTCTGTGTAGTATATGGATATTATCAACTGTACCACCCATGCTACACTGATATTCTTTACAGCAAGCATCCCTGGATTGTATAGCAAATGCACCCAACAGGGCATTGCATGACTCAGAGCATATCCACAAGATCTGAATAGTCTGCTGGAATCATGACACAGTAAGTGCATTGATTTCAAAGTTATTCTCATTATAAACAGATTACTTATACCCATGATCACATTTAGACACTTAAGTTCAAAACCTTCAGCTACATTTAATGCAAAGGCAACTTCCATAATATTCAGAAAACAGCATAGTAGCTAGAAAGGAACATGGAGATCATGAATGTACAGACTATTATGCACATTGGATAAAGTTTGTCTGCTGTCATGCACGACAGCTTAGTAGGAAATAATCAAAAGTTCTGTTCTAACCTGAGTTACTATCACCCTGTCTGGGTCTGCTGGAAACCTCAAAAATAGGGGAGGTTTTACTAAGATATGAACAAGATAGGCTTCTACACACTGTCTATGTGGGATGGGAAGAAGCTGCTGAAGGGCTCCTCAGCCTTACAAGTAAGATGAAAATTCAACTGTAGCAATAAAAACGGCTGAGAAAATCCATCACGGTTTAAACTATCTAGTCTGTCTCAGTGATGGACATTTTCATGTAGTGACGGCCACACTACGCAATAATACAACTGTATTTCTGAGGTGTACTATGAGAAGGAGCCAATTCATGAAACAGGAACAAAGGAATGGTAATGTCAGAAAAAGCAGTGCTCCAGCCAGCCCGGGCGGCCCCTCTGGTACTGGTTGGTTCCAGCCACCCCAGGGAGCCACAAAAAGCCCAAGAGCAGGCAGCAGTGGAAAAGTCTTTGGAAACATGAAGTTTCTCTTAACTTCTAGTAATAAAATTGGATTTAATAGTGCATGTTGTCACTGCCCTGTACTCAAGCCTAAATCCTTTTTGAAACTTGTTACAGTCTTCATCTACATTACTATTGCTACATGAGGTCCACAGATCAGTTATGCACCCAAAAAACCATTTCAATTGCAAATGTATTTGAATTGTTGCCTCTCAGCTTCATAGACAACTCTCATCGCCACCTAATATCCCCTAAGTTTGCAGCTTAGCAAAGCCTTTGTGGTTCATCCTGCCCCTGAGCCACAGGCTTCTGAGAAATACTGTTAATTAATTGAGTGGAAGAGGTAAAGATTATGGCACCACTGGTGAGTTCAGTTTGTTGGTTTTTTTCCCAAAGCTCTATCTACAGTCATGGGTCAGATGTAGCCACAGCCCACGCAATCCCTCATTACGGTTTCTGTCAAGTCTCATGTTCACGTCCACGGAGTCAGGATCCCAGCCAACGATGGGTTTATACCATCCTTAGAAGTAACACGAACTCCTCACACCATTTCCCGAAAATATAAGGACACAAATGCAGAAATTAAGACAACGAGGTTTTAGCTTTCCCAAGAGGCAAAATCACCCAAGTAAGCACCATTCTGTTCCTTGTTTTTCTTGGAAGCAGTTTTAGTGGATAAGATGACTGCAGGTCAATAGCCCGTCTGCAGAGATTGCATCCAAATGCTCACCTAAATGATGAGTTAGTCAAGTCTCAGTCAAGATTCAAAATGTAACAGGATGCTTCTCTTTATATAACTTTGTATCACATAAATTAACTACAGTATACACGTAGTCAAAGTAGATGAGTAGATGCATTTATTCAGTGTTGACAAGACTTCTGAACACAATAGTTTTCTAAAACAAAAAGCCACCTTTTGCTGAACGAAGTACTCACACTTGATCTTACAGAAAGAATTAGAATGCAGAGGCAATGTCAGAAATTATAAACCACTGACTTAATGAAAATGATTCAGTTTTTAATAACGGAAAAGTAAATATATTGTTTAAGCAACTACAAAACTACACACACTGAAAATGTTTACTTTTCGGGATTTTTGATTGCTTGCTTCGAGGTTGGTTGGTTGGTTTTCATGATGCAAGCTGTCTTTTAGCCCTTTTAACTTCCTGACTGCCAAGTCTACATTATAGGCAGGGTCATACTGTTGAAGGACAATCCCACTGTAATCGATACAACATCATGATGGCAACCAATGTCCCTAAGGCAAAAACAAGTATCTCTGTCAGAGTAAAATCTCCTGGGACATTTGAAAGGTTAAAAAACCACAAACAAACAAACAAACAAACAACCTTATTTTGAAATCTGATTTAAAAAAACCTAACAAAGAGAAATGTGGGGAAGGAAGTTTGCTTCGTTGGTGTAAATGTTTTGGGAAATATCCGGGCACATATAAACTGTCGTTCTTTGTGATCTTCAAAGATACAGAAAACGGACCAAATTTTTTAATTCTACTTTTCTGGAGTCTTATTTATCAGCACAAACCAGCTGTGCCAATAGGATAGTGCTGAAGATGTCTCCCACTGTCATCTTATGTCTAAGGTCAAGTGTTTTGTATCCTTTGCTGTACTAGGTGATTAACAAAACAAAGTTTTAGCTGCAGACAGCTGGGTGCTTACTGTGTTGCAAGCACTGACGGTTGGTCTTGTCTTTGATTATATGAATTGACTTTGGTTTCGACAATAGTGAAAAATTCTGTGGAACTGGACAAACTACAAATAGATTGCTCCCAGTTTCCTGTTTTCATTCGGATGTGTACAAATTACCCCAACATGCCCTTTTTTTTTTTTCCGAAAACACTAAGGTCTGAAAGAAACTCTTGTTATATTGTTGCCACTTAGGTTTCACTGAGCCTGCATTATCTACTCACAGCTTTAATGACTTCCTGCAGAGAGAGGCTCTGTAGAAGTCTTGGCAGCAGGGCTAAGAATAGCATTAAATGCAAGGTTATCTAGGCATTACACTCACTGTAACATGCAATTAACTCTCCTCTTCCATTTTCATTACACAATTATTCATTAATGTCAATTTAATTTTATGCATTGTTCTACATGACCGAAGGCTGATTACGGGCCTTTTCACTCCAATATCCCAAGTTAACTGGTGCCAGCCTCTCTCAGGGCTGCCTAATTGCAATTTAGCCCAGACAATTCCTCCCATTTTTGCCCTCCAGTAATGGAACAACAGATCATGGCCAGGTAAAGATTTTAAGGTGGAAATCAAGCCCAAGCCTGAGCAGCACTGCAAACAGCGGAGCCCTGTCCCTCCCTTCACTTTAACATATCACATTTTCGGAATTGTTTAGTGTAGCTGCCGATGCTATAAAAAAACTCGTAACTTAAAATTGGCCTCTGCACCCTGCCAGGGATTTCTCCAGTTATGTAACACTGCTTCAACACAACAACAACATTATGCATTGTAAAGACTCAGTATAGTGCATATTTAATTGGTTTGTTGAAGAAGAAGGTAGTTGTCCTATAGTCTCTCTGCTCCTTGAATTCGGATTGCCTCACTGGTTAACTCTGGGCAAAGTTTTGCAAATTCTTTAAAGCATTTCCATGTTTAAACTGCTTGTACTCTATTCAGTTCAGCTCTCAAAAACTATTCTTTATCAGATGCTTTTCTTAATGAAAGAATGCGGAAAGTCTCACACTCACATCAACTGACATTGCAAGCTCTTCCCACTGCAAACCACTCAATAAGCCACCTTAAGAAGCCAGGACATAAATACAGCCAAAAACAATATAGATCCTTACACATCATCTTCTCCTAGTAATTTGCGTTATACTTTAAATCTGCACAAGCATCTCATCATTACTTTTTTTTTGTTTTCTTTTTACTGGCAGATTGTAGCCTAAAATAAGATTTAAAGAATGTCTAAGACATAAGCTATGTGTCTTTCTACTTCCTCCAAACCGCGTGAGCCTGTATGTGTCAGATTAAAAAATCTCATTAAAAATCAGAAAATAATTCAGTGTCCTCCACCTGAGTAAATTCCTGGTTTCATTTCACAAGAGGGTCTGTATGAAGTCTTTTCCACACACCTGGCAGCAAGACTGTACGATGAGACATGCTTTAAACATTGTCTAATGCCTAAGGGTAGGCAACAAGCTGCTGCTTCTAAAGTATTATTGAGAAAAAAAAAACAAGTTATATGCATTACAGCACTTCTTTCTCTCCTTTCTTGCCACTGAGTTTAAGGCTGTGTCAGCACTCTTGTTTGAAACCCCTGTTTTCAGGGGCTTGATAATTCAGTCGTAAAAATGAGTTCCAAGCTGAAACTTGGCATGTAAGCTTTCAGCCTAAGAGCAAATATTTTCTACAAATTGACAAAAAGAAAATAATTTTTGTTGTTTTTAGGTTGAAAAGACACTCTCTCTCCCACCCAAACTGTAACAAACAGGCTGTGCAGTTTGTTTTGTACACCTATAAATAAAGAGCATTTGCAGGACCTCAGTCTATTAAGTGGACTTGGATACTCCTGGTAATTGCTTTTTGAAAGCAATTACTCAAGGCTAAAATATAAGCCAAATGACATATGTACATTTTTAATTACTTTATTTTGTATCTTGTTATTCTTTACCGTGTTAAGTTTCCCAGAGATTTAAATCCACGGAATAAAGGTTATTAAGCATGCAGAATACTCCGCTCTAGCTATCTGTTAGATCAGACACTCCACAAGCCAAATTAGTCAATCGTATGGCCATATTTATTGCAAAGGAGTCATACAATGGCTGCTTAAAAATGCATAAACATGTATTTAACAAACTACGTTCAAATGGATATGGTGAGGTTCTTATAGACTGCGATGCAATAAAGTATATTTTAAAACTCCCTAAATAGGCCTTAACTTAATTAGGTCAATATGTGTGTTTAAAGCTTATATGATCAGGTCAATAAGTGGTATTTGGGGATTTTAAAACATAGATTTTTAAGGATTTAAGTTTTGAGGGTGTTTTTTATTTGTTTGTTGTGGGGGTTTTGTTTGTTCTTTCTTTTATAACAAAAGACAAACTAAAAAAACCCGCATTGTTTTTATACCTGCAGGCTAAGGTATAAACCAGACAGGGTCAAGAAATTAAAAGTGAAGGCTGACATTATGCTTCAAAATTGCAGAGGCCCAAACCCAGCATGGGAGGTGTCGATGCTGTATGTGCTGTACTGCCCTTGATGGATTGCACGGGGGAAGGATAAAGTGGGAAAGAGTTAAAGCAAGATTTGACCTAACTTTTGATCACTGTGTTTCTGTCACAGCTTATATTGACCTGGCACTTTTATTTTAAATTAGGAGTCTTACACTTCCATATTTTGTTTTGAATTCAGCTTTTTCTTCTGAACGAACACAGATTTTAACAGTCGAACTTGTTTGATACTTTGATTTTTTTGGCCTTAATTTATAAGTTACCAATAGTTTACTGCCTTCTAAAGCTTTTTGATTCATGCTCTGTTTGCTTTCCCTCTGTGAGGTTTATGGCCATGGGACCTAATTTGCTGGTTTCATTATGTATGTTAGACAAAATCTGTATTGCTAACAGGGCTCAGTTTGGGTCTGAAAGTTTTATTTCTGAAGTTAAACCATTACTGTGTAACAAATAGTTACTCAGAAAACCTACGTGCATCTGTCAGTTCCCTGAAGTTGACGACTGATCTGAACTTTTTGTATTTAAACTAATTTAATCATGCAACAATATTAGAAAGCAAACTGAGCCAGCGGTTATTGCACCGCACCACACAGGCCTTTGTGCACAACTGTCTGAGAAAACACTTTCTTAACCAACACAGAGCAAGAACTGCCAGTGCTGAGGAACAATTTGGTTGGGATTAACGAAATGGAGAAAGCTGCACAACGGGCACAGTTCCCCTCGAACATTTTACATGCCAGCTTTTCTCTTGATGTTTTTGGCACGCCGAAACGCGTGCAATGCACGGAGCTGGGGTACGTGTCTGGGATCCTGAGGCTTGGAAGGATGCTGCCTATGTACAATCCTAAGCTTTCACCTACAAAACCCGTAACAAGTATTGCAGCTACCTTGCATCTGTGCTCAATAGTTTTAAACCTGAATCCGAATTTCAGTAGATCAGGAAAAAAATTCAGGATTAACATCTTACTATCACAGGTATCTGAGTAACGCATGCACCAAGTGAATGTTAGAGGAGCGTTCAACAGTCAAGAACAGCAAAGCCAGATAGAATCCTGTCGAAGCTACAAGTATACCTCTGAGTCCAACAGTCACAGGAAGGGAGTCCTAAAAATTTAAACATAATTATCTGGCACCTAACTATTAATCTCCAAACCAAGTCCGGCTGGGAGCGATCTGGGGTTTGACAGCTGGGAGCCACGCGTTATCTTTCTCGAGAGAGCAGCCCGCCACGTAGGCAGCGCTCCGAGCCGCCCGAGCCGAACCCGCCGCCGGCACGGGTTGGCAGCCCCGGCGGGAAGGGGCCGCCGAGCTCTGCAGGTGGCAGCCCTGGTGGGTGACTCAAACCGGAGCCTCCAAGCAGCCGAGCCCGGACAACTTCTGCAGAGTCAGTCTCCACTGGAAACGCTTCTCCACGGCCTCTGACAGCAGCAGATCGGTTTTTCATGGGCTTAAATTCACAGAGGAGGGAACCAGCTTGCTTTATGATTATTCATACTATTGTTTAGGGTTTAGACTATATTCAGGTACCGGACAGGCTCGCTGCTAAGGCAGCTTTTGCAAGTATGCTGGCTGTTCAGTTTGCCAAGCATATGTAAAGAGTTTAAAAAATGAAATAACTGTTCTGTACTAAAATATATATTTATTCCTCCTCCCCCCTAGCCCTCCCCCCAAAAAAGGCAATTGTTTTTCATTATGGCTTGCTTGCGTGCCAAACTTCATTTGAACGAGTAAAAATATTTTTTAGGTATAGGATTAAAAAAAAAAAATAGTATTATAGTTATGTAAAATCTATGCTCCTGTAATTTAAAACAATGCTACCCTGGAGTTTTAAACTTTCCAAAATGAGGATTTATAATGAAACACCTGACAAAACCTTAACATAGAGATACTAATAAGTTATTCTGTAAACAATGGAGCTGATTCAGATTTTTTTTAAACTACCATATTTAGCCTAGTGTGACTTCACCGACTCCAGTGGAATAGTATCCCCCATTTACCCTGTTGTGAGTGGTTGCAATAACGCATGGTATATGGTAAACACATGTTGGGGGATCTGCACAGATCACTTTTTTTAAGTTCCACATTGACAAAAATGGATAGTAGATGAAGTGAGGCCTCTAATGAGTTAGCCAGTAAAACACTTAACGAATAAAAATAAACGTGTGTTACCTAATGCCATTGTACTTTGTATTTATACCTTATAGTTGCTCAGTTTTCTCAGCTCCCACTACCCTCTGACACTAAATCTGCCCAGCCTTCTTGACAACATACTTTTTGGTTTCCATATAATTCAGTCATTTTACTAATAGGGTTTAGAGAAATAATATGTTCTACTTAGAGTTAGTGTGGCGTATAAGCAAATGGCAGTTGCGCAGCTATTCAGAAAGGTTCAAGTGGCTCACTGAGGTATTATTGCAGCTGTTGCAGGCCTTGTAATGGCCATAGGTGCTGACTCAGAGAAAGATTTTGTGTCACAGAATCCTGCTCCAGACTGTGATTCTAACGAGGCTCACGACAAGGAGATGGCTGCTGGGCTGAGAAGGAACAGAGCGAGCTGGTAACTTCGCGATCTGAGCTAGAGCCCAACTCAAAATCAAACGCACCAGGACAGATTTGCACCGAAAGAATGCTGACATCAGTCATGTAAAACCAGTTATAAATTAAGTGAATATTTGGCATCTAAATAGATGTCAGAAGTGTTTTCTGCTATAGGCGGGGTTGTGTTTCTTTTTTAGCTTTGCAGGATGGCTCAAGATCATCTCATTTACTGACTAGCTGAGTAACAACTCGAGATCAATTAAACAATGCAAGAAGACTCCGACATACATTGGAAACCTGAAAAATGACAGTTATGTCTGCTCCCTGAATTTTGTGCAAATATTAGACGAAAGAATCAGGAATTGGGTAGCATACCACACGTTTCACTTCGATAATGTTTAGGACAAAACAGGTACTCCTGACACATTTAATTGGGGGTATTTTAAAAACTCAGCAAATCTCTCAATTGCTAACAGGGCCCTGAACTTCAAGTGGGCACTGCATATGCCAACTTTACACCATTTCCTCTACCAGCTGAATCGCTTTAACTGCCATCATCCCATTATCTCTCTGTACAGCTTTTGAAATGCAGTGGCAAAGTTTTCAGTACACTAGTTTGACTGGTATTCACCGAATGCCTTATTCATCTGATCTACCATTTTCTGCCCTCTAACAAATTTTATCTTCCTAGTTAGTTTAGTGGAAAAGAAGCACACTGCCAGGTATAGTCTCTCTTCAATGCATGCATGCATCTCCCATTAACTCTGGAGGGAATTATGCACACACATCAGGAGAAAAATATACCCCATAGTGATAATGGCTTGCATTTATATAATGCCTTTTATTCCAAAGCACTTCTCAAACTGCTCTATTGCTAATCTGATTAGAAGCTCCATCTGTAGAGTGTACCTCCATTACTCTGCTCTGCTAGCAAGCATAACATTTTCAACACGGTCTGTGAAAACCCTTTAAAAAGGTGTCACCATGCATTTGTGCTCAGTTTTTTATTAGTGGTGATC